>JAHBCN010016962.1:0-18901 GCA_019359885.1 Listronotus oregonensis | reverse complement strand
TAGATTATTATTTTAAAAGAATTATCCAAATTTTTTTTTTTTTTAAATTTTTTTGGAATTTTTAAAAAAAAAAAAAGGGTTTTCTTTTATTTTTTAACACCTACTTACAAAATAAAAAAAGGAAAAAAAATTTTTGTCCAAAATTTTTATTTTTTTTTTATTATTTTTTGGAATGGAAAGAAAAAAAAAAAAAAAAAGGTTAAAAAAAGGAATTTTTTTAAAAAACCCGTATATTTTTTTTAGAATAAAGGTCTAGTATCTTTTTTAAAAATTAGTGGGCAGGCATTTTTTCAGTTTTTTTAAAAAATGTTTAGGTTTTTAAAAAAAAATTAATTATAGTAAAAATGCGTTGCCTTGGAAAAAAAGATTTGTTTTGTTTATATTTTTTTTCTCAGTATATAACAAGATATATGTCCCTCCATAGACCTGACTTAAACCCAAGAATTTTTTTTTTGGGGGGGTAATTTAAATTTAATATAAAAGGCAGAAAAATATAAAAAAAAAAAAATTTAAAATTAAAAAAAAAAAGGGAAACCCCGGCCCGATTTTTTTTTTTAAGGGATAATCAAAAAATTAAAAAAAAACATTTTGGGGAAAAAAAAGGGTCTTTTTAAATTTTTTTTTGATTTTTTTTAATTTATAAAAAATTATTAATTTCAAAATGTTGTTTTTAACTATTTTTTGATTTTTTTTTTTTTTGGGGGTTAAAACAAAATCCCAAAAAACCAATATTTCGAAAAAAGGCAAACAGATTTTCCATTTTAAATGAAAATGTTTTTAAATTTTTTTTTTTAAGAATTTTTTCATTTGTAAAGTCTTGGTGTTCTTTTTTAATGCTTAAAAGATAATAAAAAAAAAATTTTTATAAAAAGAATTTTTTTTTTTTTTTTTAGTTTTTGTTGTATGGGGTCAAAAATAAAAAACAGGGGATACCCCATCCCCCACAGACCAAATCCTTATAATGTTTTAAATTTTAAATTTTTCCCCAAAAGGGCGGGAAATATATGGCTAAAAGACAAAAAAAAATAAGCTTTGATATAAAACCCAAAAATTTTTTTAAAAATTAAAAAAATAATAAAGAGGAAAATATAACAGGTAACACTGAAAAAGGGTAATAGTTGCTATTATTTATTTTTTTTTTTCCCAGCCTTTATTTGCTGTTTTAAAGTACACAGGGTTTTTTAAAAAAAATGCAATTTCGAATTTCCCCCCAATTTAAAAGTTGCAACTCAAGAAGAGACGAATAAAGATCAATAATTAAAAAGGGGGAAAACCATGGGGCAAATGGATATTGCAGAAGGGGGGTTTTTTAAAAGGGGCAGAAACTTTTTTTTGCCAGATTACTTAACTTTTTTTTAAAAAAATTAAAAAAGTTTGTAAGGTTCTTAAACTGCGAACATATGGCTCAGGTTTTATGAGAAAATGGCTTTAAAATTTTTTTTTTACTTAGTTTTTCCCTTTTTTCCCGGGGGATTTTTAATTAATTTTGATGAAAATTTAAAAGGGGGTTTTTTTTAATATAAAAACAAAATAATTTTTTTTTATCTTCTTTTTAAAAATTTTATTTGTATAACAAAAATTTTCCCTTTTTTTGGGGGGGGAAAAAAAAAGGGTTTTATTTTTTTGGGAAAAACCCCAAAATTTAAAAAATTAATTTTTTTCCCCCCAAAAAGGAGAAAAGGGGGAAAAAAGAGGAAAAATTTAAAAAATTAGGAAACAAAAATTTTTTTAAAAACAATTTTTCCCAAATTAATTTTTTTTAAAAAAAAAATTATTGCCCATACGAATTTTAAAAAAATTTTTCCCCTTAAAATTTAAATTTTTTTTTAAAAATGGAAAAAACACACAACCAAAAATTCCCCCCCCAAAAAGGGTTCAGGGGGATAAAATTTTTTTTTTTAAATTTATTGTTTTTTTTTTTTTGTTCCATAAATTTTCCTCTTGATTCTTTTGAGCTGTTATTTTTTTAAGAGGAATTTTTCTATAAAAATTTTCCCCTTAAATTTTAAAGGAAGAAAGTTTTATTGAACTTTTACGAAAAAAAACCTTTTAAAGTTTGTTTTAAAAGGAAAAATTTTTAAAAAGAAAATTTTGGGGAAGGGGCAAAAAAAAAAGGGGGTAGTGTCAATTTTTTTTTTGGGTTTGGGAAAAATATCTAGAAATCGTTCAGCCAGTTCATAAAACAATTTTTTCTATTTCTTATTTTTTAAAAATTTTTTTGGTTTTTTTTAAAATTAAATTTTTGAGGGGTTTGGGTTATTTTTATGTTTGTTTGATCACTTGTGTCAATATAGATTTGGTTAAAAAAAATTTTGTAAAAGCCCCAAAAATTTGCTTTATGTAGGAGGGGGTTTTTTTAAAAAAAAGGGGGGAAAAATTTTATAATTGGGGACAATAGAAACTTTGGTCTTATTCATTAAATGGTATTCTTAATAAATATTTTTATATCTCAAAAAGTAAACAAGTAACAAGTAAATAAAACTCAAAAGATTATGTATTTTTGTTTTTTTTAATCTAAAGACGTAAGCAAATGCTATGATTTAAATATCAATCATTAAAAGCTCTAATCCTTAAAGAACAATTTTCTAGATCACAGTATAATATTTATGCTTCAAGAACAAAAGCATGACATTATTGAGTCACATTAAATTAAATTATAGCCAATATTAAACTGGCAGGAATTGAAAATATTAAATGTATCAAAATCGTTTTTAAACTCTTTTTTATAATATACTTTATAGGTAGTAGTTATTTAAAATAACGTCCTTGGTGGCACTACCGCGTTGTCTAAAAGGTGCTGCAGTACCGCAATATTTGTAGTAGTTTGCGCTTTGACCATGATCTGAACAACTGGGAAGAAATGGGCTAAACACCGGAAAACCCGGCACTCACGGTACTCTGGTACTTAGAGCATGTATGTATATGTATATGTTCAGCATATATTATGAGTATGTACATGGAAAACCTTTCGTGAGCTCGTCACAAAGATAAAAAAATTACTGGCACTTTTTTAAACATCAACTGTATTTTTAAAAAAGATTTATTTACCAACTCTCATTTAAAATTTCATTTTAAAAGTTACGCCCATAATTAGCCTGACAACTGGAGAACCTTGTATGTTACTCTTCAAACAACAATAATAGCAACTTAGTAGTTCGAATAGCTTAGATGAGTTTGCTAGACTACTACTTTTTTTATTAAAGCCTAATAACTTGCAATATTGCTTCGGAAATCTGAAATAGGGAATCTAAAGGGTTTTCAGCAATGACTTTATATTTGTATATTCTTTTTTAAACAAAAATTATAAACATGTAAATGTATCAAGCGATAGTTATATGGTAAAATCTAAAGTAAAACAATGTAAACATAACTCAAAACATTTTATTAATTCCACTATTGTTTCAGACTCATTGTAAAGCTAGTTTTAACAGTGCAGTTGCGACAGCAAACCATGCAGCCTGGGCACTGGACTAGCCTTGGTCTTGGTCTTGATCTTGGTCTTGCAAGTCAAAAGAAGGTCTTGGTCTTGGTCTTGGTCTGTAATCACCTGGTTCATTCGGTCTGTAAGAGAACTTGTTGGGATTAGAAGTTTTTTTTGGTATGGTTAATTTTAAACTGTATATTTAAAAATAAAACATATATTCAATACTTTAATATAAATAAAGATGGAGACTATATTTTGCTTAAAATGAAAATATAATTATATTTAATATTAAAGGCACATTTCAATTATTGGATTAAAAAGCATATTTTAAATGAAGGGGTTTACTTAATAGAGAATTAGGTAAGCCCACTTTGCTTTTTTTCTGTCCAGAGTTAGTCCATCTTCTGATAACAGAACGAAAATTTTAGCAATAAAAGAATGTAAACTACACTAGTAATTTTTTTATAAAAATTTCTGACAAATTAAAAATTTAACAAAAGTAAAAAGAGACAGAAAAATTAAATAACAATTTTTTAAAACAAACAAATTTCAGATTTTTTTTTATCTATTCGTTAAATATATTTTTTTTTTATTAATTTACTGTTACATTTTTTCAAAAATTAATCGTAAATTTGCCGCCCATAATATTTGCCGTCCTAGGGTTCAGCCTACTCAGCCTTTGCGTAAATCCAAACATTTTTTGAAGATCATATAAAATTAAAGCAAATACAACAATCATTGTAATATGCAGACAGAAAATGTTTAATTTCAACCAGATGTAAAAATTCCTTGAAAATAATTCTGATATGTAAACATTGGTTTGCGATTCAAAAAAAAAAAAAATTAAAAACCTTTCAGCTTATATAAACTTTTCATCTTTAAATTAGTTAAACATTTGCCGCACAAAGTTTGTAGAAATACTATATAAACATTTTCAGAAGGTGGCTCAATAGTTTGACAAAGCTCGATATCTCCGAAATCGTCAAGATATAGTAAAAAACTAAACATACTAAAAATTATAGACAAAAAGGGCTTTAACAAATATTTTCATTTCAGAATTTTTCGATCAATCCACTGCCACTCAAGAAAACTCCCTTATTTTTTTAGCTTTTCCCCTAAATAAAAATAAAGTGAAACTATTGAAGAAAAAATTGTCACCCTGTATATTATTCTGGAAATTGCTGTTATATGTGAAACAATGTCGACATAGATGGTTTTAAATAGTTATTTTTGGTTTTTCACTTTTTCCATCTAAACACGAACTGATTTTTACACCATTTATATATAAAAAGTACTCCTTTATCACACGCAAATATATTTATATATTAATCCATTACTTTTACAATTTATATTAATTTTATGAAGTTAACTAATATATTGTTTCATATAAGTGGAACAAAAAAATAATGTATTTCGGATTTTGAGATTTTATCCTCTGTAAGTGGCATCACTAGATAGCTAATTTAAAAAAATGATGAACAGCAGTACATTCTTTTGGCTTTATAACTTTTGTACCCCTAGTTTTCCTCTGTCGTAAACGATTCGTAGATACAAGACCTTGTTGACTATTGAGTCTCATTATTTTTGAACATGTTAATAAATTTAATAGTTATCGTTGTTAGAGAACTATAGAACTAAAAGAACATATGATCGATTTAATTATTATTTTATTAAAGAAAACCTATTTATTGGGTGAATGGCGAAGTTCTATTACATTTTATTAGTAAAACAAAAAAAAGAAATACATCTATATATTAAATATAAAAATTAAATATTATAATATCAAAAAATGCAGAAGTGCAAGAGTCTTGCAGGTCGGTCTTGGTCTTGCGTAGTCTTGCATACCTCGGTCTTGGTCTTGGTCTTGCAAACCCCAGTCTTGGTCTTGGTCTTATAAGCGAAAAGGCAGTCTTGTTCTGGTCTTCTTCTACATGCAAGACTTAAGATCCTGAAGATCATAAGACTTTAACATCATGTCTTGCTCTTATCACTATTTCTGCCAGGTGATGCGGCTTCTTATTCTGGGGTATAATCCAAAATACTATAATGCTAAATAACACCCAATAATAATTAAATAAAAATAAAACTAGTATTAAAAATTACCAGATTTCCTTTAAAAACCACTATCAAGTAAATCTGACTATACGGTAACCAAAGATAAGAATTAATATCATGATCTCCAAAACAGTATGAGATAGGTGGGTGGTTTAAATTTGGCAAAGTTGGTGCGTTGGGATCTCAATATACCAAATAAAAAAAAAAAAAAAAAAAAATTAGGAAACATTTTTAAAAAGCTGAAATTTCTTTTTGATTCTTTTTTGTTTTTATTTTAATTGCTTTATTTTTAAAAATTAAAAAATTTACATTTACATTGGAACATTTGAGGCTTTTATATTTGGGTAAAGTCAAAGTAATTCCATGACTTTTCGTTTTCGTTAAACCATTTTCACAAGATGTGCAAGGTGGTAAACTATTCTGGATTTAGTTAAATTTTTGTGTAAAGCCCATATTATCCGACCATAAAAATGTATAGCACTCACTATTTTCTTACCAAATATGAAAAGCCCCTATAAAAAATCCTGTGCGTTTCTTGCCTAACTCATTGTCTCTTATGGAAGTACTTGTTTATTTAACAGAAAAAATATCATGGTATATATCATATATATATATATATATATATATTTATATATATATATATATATATATATATATATATATATATATATATATATATATATATATATATATATATATATATATATATATATATTATATATATATATATATATATATATATATTTTATATATAAAAATATATAAAACAAACTTTTATCTGTTCCTAATTTTTTAATAATAGAAAAAAAATTTTAAAATTTAAATTAATTTTTTTTTGAAAAACCCTTGCCCCTAGTAAACAATTTAACTAAAAAGCTAAGTTAAAAACTGATCAATACTTTTTTAATAAAAATTTTTTAGCTCCAATCGGTCAATTCCCCAGGTTTTTCCATTTAAGATTTTTTAATTTTGGGGATGACTTTCCTTTTTACAATTGTAAGGTTTTTCAAACCCAAAATTTTAAATTTATGACAGGAATAAAAATTTATTTTATATTTTTATATATATATATATATATATATATATATATATATATATATATATATATATATATATATATATATATATATATATATATATATATATATATATATATATATATATATATATATATAATATATATATATTATATATATATATATATATATATATATATATTATATATATATATATATATATATATATATATATATATATATATATATATATATATATATATATATATATATATATATATATATATATATATATAATCCAAAAGTAAAATATTCAAATGACATAACTTTATTTTACGTAGTCAAAACATTTTAAAATGGGTGGATTGGGCGATGGAGAATCACAAATTGGTCAGCCCGATCCCCCGACTTGACACCTTTTGACTTTTTCTTTGGGGATATTTAAAAAATTGCATTTATGTAAAACAACCGTTTAATTATTGGGATAAATATGCAAAAGGGTTAAATTTAAAAATACATAAGGGTTAAAAATTTTGGAGATTTTAATAAAGCGATGCTTGGACTTCATTGCATAAAAAATAACCTGAGGTTTCCATTAAAAAAAAAGAAATTGCCCACTTTATTTTAGAAACCCTTTAAAACTTTTTTTTGACTTTGGTCTAATTTTAGATCTCAGTACCTTAAGAGGACGAGATTTTTGAATAGGAACTTAGCCCCTAATTTGTATAGGTGTTTTTTGTGAAATCTCCTCTCTTTTTTCTGAGTTTAATAAACGGAAAAATTTTGGGAGGGATCTCATGCCTGTTGTTTTTGTCAGCATACCTTGCTCTATAGGTAGAACCTAACCTTTGAACTAAACATGAAGTACCAAAATCACTCATTTTAATGTTCATTAAATCACTTCTGGTTCGAAGTCTAATAAGGCTAATGTGGCAGTTTTCTTTGTTTAGTGAATAAAACCCCCTGAATTTTTAAAGTTCAAGACAATTTTGAACCCTAAAAAGCCGGGTTTAATTAGATTCAAAATTTTAAAAAAACTATAAATAGGGAAATTACGGCCCCGGGTTTTAGGGTTTTCAAATGTGCAGTTTACAGAAGTTTTTCTTTACTTGTGTCTTTAAGCCTACTTAGATACCAAATTTCAAGTTTTTGCACAATTTTAAAGTACCAAAATAGATTTTAAAGGGGCCCTGTTTCAGGTTTTTCCCGGCGAGAAAAATTTTAATTGTTTTCCCAAACCCCCTTTTCCTTTTTTTTTTTCTTCCTTGGAGCGCCGTTTTATTCACTCCCGGGAGGCAAAGAGCCTTTTGGGGCTTTTGTCTAATCTCCCATTATCCTTTATAATTTACCCATTAATCCCCTTTCCCCTTTCACAAGTCTTATAACTCCGGACGGGGTTGGTTGATATTTTCCCCTTTGGGCCATTTCGGTTGCCAAATAATGCCTGTCTTTTTAATTAATGTTTCCCACATTTACAAAAGGTTTGGGGTTTAGGCTTTTCTTCCTCCTCCTCGACATTCTGCAAACTTGGGTCCCCAATGATGAGCCTATCTTGTGTAGGTGTCCCTTGGGGTTATCGTGCCCTTTAGAAACCCCTACTATGGTCTTTCCCTATTTGCTGAGTAGTTCTTCCTTCGTTTTTTGGATGGCCCTTTTATGAAGTTTTTTCCCCAAAAGTTTAATTCTACTGAGGTTTCCATTTCTAACGTGTTTGTTTCGGATCCATTCCAGGGTTTTCCCCCTTCGTGCTGTGGTTTTGGTCACTCCAAGGGCAGGTTCTAGCCCAAAAGTATGGTGTGGATGATCCCGTCGCGCAGCTCATCCGCTTTTTCTTGCCTTCTTTTCCGAAACCCTTTGGTACCCAAAAAGCCGTTCTTCCCCCAAGGATTTTCCAGTTCTTTTTGGCATTCCGTATGTCAGCTTGGACGTTATCTTGGGGTTTACTAGTGCCCCATAATTTTGATGTTTTAAGTCAGTGGTCAGTCATTCAGAAATCGAATTTCTTAGAGATCACTTGACACAACTTCTTAAATTTTTTACAGGTAATTAAAATACTTATAAGTCACATACCAAATTTCGTAGTTTTATGTGAAACGAAACCGAAGTTATGCTAGGTGGAAAAATAGGTTGAAACATTTCGTGTAAAAGACACCCGTTCATGCGGTAGGCCAGAACTTGGCCTAGCGCACCACCGTGCGCCTTGATTTTAAATTATTCCATATACTGGCCAAGTTTAAACTATTTTTCACACTTGTTATGAAATAGGCCATTAGGAAGCAGTGTAACATAGTAAATTGAAATCCGAGTTTACTAAACGCACAAACTTTAATCCGAAATATATTTGAAATTGTTGTTGCCTCTGAACCAACACAGTTTATGTTTAATTTACTACGGCCATTATCGCAAATACGTGAGTATTGTTTGAGTTTAGCCAGGTTTCCTATTATTTACCTAAACAAATACACATCGTCGGCGAGTTCTTAGATCTAAATAATTGCTATATGTAAAGGATGGAGAATAAAAAGATAAATCTAATTCTAACAATACTTAACAATATTTAAACGGTTTAGTATTAGTAAATAGTAACTTAAAATTTTCTGAAATATATATAGTTTTTTCTTGGGACAGTACGAAGGCTGAGGCCTAAGAACTAACGTACAGTGGGTGTGAAAAATTACGTGTTTATCGTTTGACGTTTAAATGTTTAATTGACATATTGTATCATTTAACGATTACCCGATACAAAAATTCGAAATGTTTTTACCAAAAAATGGTGGTTTCCAACCTTTGGCAATATGTGGACTAATGTTGTATTTATTGAATTGGCCACGAAGCCCTTGTAACGGCCATTAAATCTTGAGCAAAAAATTTGTCAAATTTTGACTTTTCTGCCAATTTTTGTAAATCGCTCATTTTACCTTGTTTAACTTTTAATTACTATAAATAAAGCAAAAGGTAAAAGAAAATATTTATATTTTATAAAAATTAACAAATTAATAAATTAGGTACTTAGCAATTAAATAAATTCAAACAAATTAAAAATATCCTTCCAAACAAATTTAATATTTTATTGCAGCTCCGTTTTTTTTAAGACAGAGTTTAGCTTTCCAGGCATCAAATGGACCAAAGCCCGGGCGTAGTCCGGATTTTCTCGTAACACATTCCACGCCTCCTGAATTTCATCCTTAAGTTCGTTAACATTTTGCAACCTAAACTCATGTTCCCTATTTTTTTTAACTAATAAGCCCCAAAGATTTTTCCATAACGTTTAAATCCGGACTACGTTCGGACCTCGGTAAAACCCTGATACGCTGCTCTTCCATCCATTCATCGACTTGCCCGGTCGTATGAACGGAACACTTATCTTGCTAAAAGATACAATTTCTGCCCGGAAATCGATCCAGTACACAAGGAAGCATGATATTCTGTAGTAGATCTATATATACTTCCGCATTGAACCTTACTTCGATAAACTAACATACACCAAGTCCTCGTGCACTCAGCCACCCCCAAACATTTACCGAAAATCGCCCACTACTTCTATGCTTTTGGGTATATTCTTCATCAAATCGTGTTTCTTGAGGCCTGTATACCTTAAGTATCCCATTGTAGCACGACTGAAACACTTTTTCATCGGTAAATATTATATTTTCCCAAAAAGTCGAAGGTTCCAAGTAAAATTGTAGAGCAAATCCAATGCGTTGTTCTTTATTTGCATTTGTTAAAAACTATACTTTTTGATCCAAAGTTAAGTTTGGCATTTTAAAAGATATTTTTAGACACTGACAACGGACACCTGTTTCTTTATTAAGTTTTTCAAAAGGTTATATTTAGTAGAAGGTGGCATAAACCTATTTTACAGGAGGAAAAAAGAATTGCCCAAGATTTAATGGCCTTTACTGTACCACCCGAGGCAGCGCAGCCTCCTGGGTTTTTTGTCTCCCATTTTCTTTAATACCATTCCTCTTACTAGTCTTGTTCCTTTAACGTTTCTTCTACAAATCTGTATAACCCCGAGGTTGGTTGATACATTCCTGTGGACTTATTTTCGGTTGCCCCAATAATGCCTTTCTTTTGTAATCTAACGCTTTACATTTACACAGTATATGGTAGGTTCTTTCTTTCCCCTCATCGCACTTCTGCAACTTGAGTCCCCATTGTATGAGCCTATCTTGTGTAAGTATCCTCTTAGGTTATCGTGCCCTGTTAGCAGCCCCACTGCTATTCGAAGTCTTTTCCTACTTTGTCTGAGTAGTTCTTGCTTCGTCCTTTTGAATGGATTCTTTATAAAGCCTTTCTCATGTTTTATTCTACTAATGCTGGATCAGCATTGCTCGTATTTGTTTTGGATTCAATTCCTAGTTTGCCCTCGTGCTGTGGTTTTGGTCACTCCAAGGGCACGTTCTGGTCCAAAGTATGATGTGGATGATAACGGTCTTGCTAGCTCATCCGCTTTTTCGTTGCCTTCTATTCCCAAATGTCTCTGTGCCTACAGGAAAGTTGCCCTGTTGCGTGCTCTCAGGGCTTCCAGTTTTATTGGGCAACTTAATAATATTTTATTTTTGTTTAAATTAAAACCAGTGAATCTTGTGTCCAAACCTTTAGTACATACGTTAATAAAATAACACATAGAGAACCAACCTGCACTCCTCTGGCCTCCTTTATTAACATATTACTAACTCTTCTTAAATATTACACTGTATTTTATATTTAAATGTTATAGGCCATTTCTTTATGTCTTCCATAGGGAGACAAACCGACAAAGAGATAAAAAAAGGAAGACCATATAAAGGAGGTAAAAGAAATAATGCAGATATATTTTTAAACAAAAACTCCATTTTAAAAATTTCTATAAACTAAAATGCTGTAAAAATACTACTAATTTTATGTCTCTTTATTTGTCTTTGTGTCTCTATATAATTTATATTTAATTATAATGAAATTAATTCAAATGTTTGATCCATTAACCTAATTAACTTACTACATTAGCTTCGGCTCTTTGTGTTATGCTTAGTAATGGAAAATTTCCAGAAATATAAATTTGGAAAATATTATAGGAAATATATTAGGTAACATTGAAAATAGATGAAAATATGAAGAATATTGGAGTTATCAAAATAAAAAGTACAAAAGTCAAAAAATTTAACACCACGCAAGTGATTAAATTTAGCCGGATATTTTTTCTGTTTTTACAAAATTACAAAAGCGAAGCTTAAGTGATTTTGACACAGTGGTTAAGTTAAATTTTCGAAATCAGGTACTAGAAACCAGGCAAAAAATATTCGGTTAAAAATCTAAAGAATGGTATTTGGTAAGACAACTTCGCAAATATCGACGTTTAAGCCCGTAACATTTTTTCTTTTTTATTTTTAACCGATAACAAATTTCGATTTTTAACATTTCGAATTGGATAATTTAGAAATAAGTGAAATTGTCGTTTATAATATCATGGGAGAAAAAAAAATCCGTCGGCAATATTTTTTGATTGTATGAAAGTTTGTTGCTTGGCAATTTCGTAAATGACATTAACAACAAAACCACGAGCCGTCAGGCGAGTAGTTTTGTAAAAAATGTTAAGAACGAAATTTCCATAAAACCAAGAAACTTAAATAAAACAAGAGACATATTTTGCCTGGAATTTTTTTTCTTAAATGATAATTGAGACCATTTTATCAAAAAATGAGCCAAATTTTAGATACAAACAAACACAAATATATATATATATATATATATATATATATATATATATATATATATATATATATATATATATATATATATATATATGACCTAGTTCATAAAATTTAGGTAGATACTTACATTGTATATAAAAGTCATTTTATGGACGAAAATATAAAATACAATTTCTTACTTTCTTGCAATTCGAAGTTCAATTTTAGAAAGTTCCGCATAAAACCAATAATACGAATAGTGACAAACCGGAAAAGTCATACACTCTTAAAATTGCAACAAAGATCTTAAATGGAAAAACCATTGGGGATTTTAGCTTGACCGATTGGAGCTAAAAATATTATTATTAAAAGTATTGATCAGTTTTTAACTAAGCTTTTTCAGTTAAATTGTTTACTAGTTAGTGTTTTACAAAAAAGGAAAATATATATATATATATTTTATATATATATATATATATATATATATATATATATATATATATATATATATATATATATATATATATATATATATATATATATATATATATATAATTTACATAAATTCTGGCTATTTAGATTAATATAAAAGGCTCGTTTTAAAAGAAATTTGATAAACTGATTTGTATAACTTCATTTCAACTTTGTTTCCTTGTGGTTAGAACAAGTATCGAATTACCGTCAAATAAGTTAAACGCAAATTGCTAATAATTTGTGAGGTAAATTAAAAGAATTTGAAACTGGGTTTAAATATAAAAATTTGTACTTCCGCAAATATAGCAGAGAAACTGAATTTTCCGATTTTCGTTTTTATTTTTTTACGAGTTTATTTCAAAAGTTAGAAAAAAATTAAACATACATTCTTTTTGAAACTTGTTTCGCTTTATTTATTGGTAAAGTCAAAAATTTCTTACGACGTTTCGTTTTCGCTAAACCATCATCAACTTTAGTTTTTCAAATACGGTTCTCGATTGTTTATTGCATTTATGGAAGCAGTTTTAATCCCACCTACAATGATGTATACCACTTGATATTTTTCTGTTAAATAAACAAATTTTCCATAAGAGACAATGAGTTAGGCAAGAAACGCACAGGATTTTTTATAGGGGCTTTTCATATTTGGTAAGAAAATAGTGAGTGCTATACATTTTTGTAATTCGGATAATATGGGCTTTAAAAAATTTAATAAAAAATCCAGGGCCGTTTTTAAAAAAATATTGTGAAGATGGTTTAACGAAAACGAAAGGTCGTAAGGAATTTTTGACTTTACCCAAATATAAAGCGCAAAATGTTCCAATGTAAATGTGGGAATTTTTTTAATTTTTAAAATAAACTAGTTAAAAATAAAAACGAAAATCGAAAATTTCAGCTTTTTAAAAATATTTCCTGAAGTATGAAATATAACTCTAATTTTTCTTTGGTATATTATTGAGATCCCCAACACGCAACTTTGCCAAATTTAAACCACCCACCTATCTCTTACTGTTTTGGAGATCCCCATGATATTAATTCTTGTCTTGGACACACTATAGTCCAGATTTACTTGGTAGTGGTTTTAAGTAAGTCTGGTAATTTTTAATACTAAGTTTTGTTTTTATTTAATTTATTTATTGGGTGTTATTTAACATTATAATATTTTGGATTATACACCAGAATAAGAAGCCGCATCGCCCAATAAATTAGCCTACAATGTTACAAACAACTAGTTGAATTAATAAAGAGTTTTAGTTTATGTTTGTTTTTACTTTAGATTTTCATCATATGACTAATAACTTGGTACAATTTTTACATGTTTATAATTTTTTGTTTAATAATGATATATGAAAAATAAAAATCATTATTACCGAAAACCCTTCAGATTCCATATTTCCAGATTCCGAAGCAATATTGCAAGTTATTAATTTTTAATAGAAAAATAGTAGTCTGGCAAATATCCAGCCATTTCGAACACTGGACCTTTATTGCTGTTTGAAGAGTAACATATGAGTTCTCCAGTTGTCGAGCTAATTATTGGGCGTAACTTTTTAAAATGAAATTTTAAATGAGAAGTTGGTAAATAAATCTTTTTTTAAAATCAATTGATCTTTTAAAAAAGAGTGCCATAATTTTTTTTTTATCTTTGTGACAGCTTACGAAGGATTTTTCATGTACATATATAATATATGCTAGACATACCCCATGCTCCCATACCAAAGTACCGTAGTGCCGGGTTATCCGGTGTTTAACCCATTTCTTCCAGTTCTTCCGTTAACGTTGTCCAAGCACTGAAACATGCAAATATTACATTTCACAGCACCTTTTAGACAACGCGGTAGTGCCACCATGGACGTTATTTTAAATAACTACTACCTATAAAAGATATAATAAAAGATTTTAAAAACGTTTGGGCTGCATTTAATATTTTTTTAATTCCGCAGTTTAATATTGGCCCGTAATTTAATTTTTACATACAAGGTGTCCGAAAATAGGTGTTTATAGCCTTGTCCAATAATGCCATGCTTTTGTTCTTAAGCATAAATATTATACTATGATTTAAGAAAATTGTCCTTTAAGGATTAGAGCTTTTTATGATTGATATTTAAATCATGGCATTTGCTTACGTCTTTAGATTTGGAAAAAAAAAAAAAAAATACATAATCTTTTGAGTTTTATTTAGTTTTGTTTACTTTTTGAGATATAAAAATATTTATTAAGAAATACCATTTAATAAATAAGACCAAAGTTCCTATTGTCCCTAATTATGATAATATTTACCTTTTTTAAACAAATGCCTACTACATCAAAGCAAATCTATATTGACACAAGTGATCAAACAAACATAAAAATAACCCTAACCTCTGGCTTATAGAAGTATTTTAAACTGACAAGCAAAAATATAATTTAAAAAAATAAGAAATAGAAAAAATTTTCTATGAACTGGCTGAACGATTTCTAGATATGTTCTCCAAACCAAAAATAAGACTTGACACTGCCACTTTTATTTCTTGCTTCACATTGATCTTTAAAAGATTTTTTTTTCTTTCACTAAATCAAAAGGCTTTAAGGTTGTTGTCGTAGAAGAGTTCAATAAAACTTTCTTCCTTTGGGGAAGTAAATTCTGATAGAAAAATTACCTCTTGAGAAATAACGAGCTCAAAAGATGCTCATCAGAGAATATTATGGTTTAACAAGAAAAAAAAAACAGTAAATTAAAAAAAAAAAAAACAAAACATATTTTATCTCGTAGACATAGATTAATTTGTGTTGTGTGTTGTGCCATTTAACAAAAATTATTATATAAGAATATAAATTATTTTTATTATTGCGTATGGGGGCAATGAACTTTCATGCGTCTTTTCATACTAAAAATTAAGTTAATTAGTTGTTCCTGTGGAAAGTTGTGCTATAAGAGAGGTAAGATTCTTTGTAGGTCCTGCGTGGTATTGGGTGGAGAATGGTGGTTGTCAAAGGCTCTTTGAAGCATATCCCATACATGCTCGATGGAACTTAGGTCTGGTGAGCGTGCAGGAAGCATGAGATGCTGAATTTTGGAGCGCTGTCCGAACTTGTAAAGTTTTATGGGGAGGCACATTATCGCCAAAATGCCTGTAATAATGTCGCGAACATAAATTACTCCTGTGATATTGTTTTCACAAACCAACATACACATTTTTTAGTTAAAGTCGACAAATTTCTATGCATAATATATTTATTTTTTTCTAGTAAGGTAGTTCTGTATACAAATATTTTTCTGAGAAGAAGATGAAAAAATATATTATTTTGTTTTTATATTAAAAAACCATTTTAATTATCATCAAAATGTAATACAAAACAATCTTAATTGAAAAAAAAACTGACACTTCTAAGTAAATAAAATTTAACGCTTCTTATTAACTCATAAAATCCTGAGCCATATGTTCGCAGTTTCGAATGAACCTTACAAGCTATTAATTTTTAATAAAACGTTAAGTAATCTGGCAAATATCCAGAAGTTTCTGCCACTTAAAGTCATTCGTACTGCAATATCCATAGCACACATGAGTTTTCCAGTTTTCGAATTATTGATCTTATTCGTCTCTTCTTGAGTTGCAACTTTAAATTGCGAGGAAGTTACGAAATTGCATTTTTAAAGCCCATGTGTACTTTAAAACAGCAAATAAAGGCTGGACGGAAAACTAAATAATAGCAACTATTACCCATTATTCAGTGTTACCTGTTATATACTCGCTCTATTTATTATTTATTTAATTTCTACAAAAAATTTTAGTTATATATCAAAGCTTGCATTTTTTGTGTCTTTTAGCCATATATTTCCAGTCCTTTGGGAAATTAAGAATTGAAAACAGTTATAAGGATTTGGTCTGTAGGCCATAAGACTATACCGTGTTTTTATATTTTGACACCCACATACAACGAATACTAAATAAACAAAAAAACTTCTTGTATAAAATAGTTTTATATTTATTATCTTTTAAGCATATAAAAAATGAACACCAAGACTTTACATGAATGAAAAAGTTCTTAAAAAAAAAATTAAACACATTTTCATTTAAAATGAAAGTCTGTTTGTCCTTTTTTCCGAAATATATGGTTTTCTGGCATTTTGTTTAGCCGCTAAAAAAAAGAAAAAATCAATTCATAGTTAAAATCAACATTGCCTTGGAAATTAATAATTTATTATAAACTTAAAAACTCTAAAAAAAAATCCAAAAATGTAACGAGACTTTTACCATTTTCTCTGCACATGAAAATGTTTTTTTCTTAATTTATGATTGATCACGTTAAAAACAAAATCGGACCGGTTCCTATTAGGTTATGATTATTTTATTTTTGATTTTTTGTCCTAGTATGTTTATATTTTCTGTCCTTTTATATTAAATTTAAATTACCCCACAAAAATAGATTCTTAGGATTTAAGTCAGGTCTATGGAGCGGACATATATCTTGTTGATATACTGAGTTAAAAAAAATATAAACAAAACAAATCGTTTCTTTTCCAAGGCAACGCATATTTTTACTATCAATTGAATTTTTAAATAAAAACTCTAAACATTTTTAAAACAACTGAATAAAATGCCTGCCCACTATATATTTTTAAAAAGAAGATACATAGACCTTTCATTCTAAATAAAAATATACAGGGTTTTACATTTAAAAAAGTTACCTTTTTTTAACCTTTTAATGTTTCTTTGTTTCTTTCGACATGCTCAAAAGATAATAAACAAAAAACTATAAAAATTTTGGACAAAAAGTTTTTTTTATCCTTTTTGTTATTGTTGTAGTAGGTGTTAAAATATAAATGAAAACCCTGTACATTTCTGCGATTTTGTTTTTTATTTGTTAAAAATTCCAAAAAATTAAAAACAAAAAAAATTCGGACCCTACCCATTACTTTTAAAATAATAATCTACAAATTTTTTATACAAAATTTTTTCTTAGTTTGTATTCAATTTTATTTCTTCATGCTTTAATAAGTAAGTGTTAATATTTATGGTCAAAAGTCTGTATATTTTGTTTTTAAGTCACAAAACACTGACTTGCTTGCAAATAAAAAGAAAAAAGACAAAAACCAATAGACAGTATTTGTTCCTATGTCTATGGTAACAGTACTGCGTTACCTAAAAGCAGCTTATGCCGGCACCAGGTTATCTAATACTTAAACTTTTTACAAACTCAAAAAAAAATACATGTAGGTCATGTAAGGCCAAATTATAAAAATAAGAAATTGAGTATCATAAACAAACCGGTACTGTTTAACCTTACAGCAAATTTTATTGGTGGAGCTATTACGGATTCTATTATCTTCGTTTAGTTTTATTGATATAAAAGTAAGTCGAATAAAGATACATTTACTGGCTTTCATTTTTGCCAATAGACTTTTCCATAAAGGTAAGTTTGTAACCTTCGCTGGCTTTAAATCCTCACTTTCGCTGGTTTCAAATCATCATTTAAGCTAAGCATAAAACGTATTTTATTGACGATTTGGCTAATCAAATTTTGGGATAAGGTGCTTAAGTGGCCGAGCAATGGTAAGTTTAACAAAAAATCTAAGCCTCTTACTTTCTGCAGAATTTCTTTCTTCTCGTCCAAACCACCAAATAACTTAACGTGTTTACAAAGGCGCTCATACTTAACTTAGAATTTCCACAGTGTTATGTCATAATTTAAATTAAAAATGCCCATTTAAAAATAAAAAACAAAACCTACTTTTACAACTTACCCCGTATAGCAATTAGATTGAACAATAAACAAACATTTTAACCTTTGGTATTTATTATAAATTTAAATTTATTTGGATGACTCAAAGAATAAACGTAAAATTATGCTTCTTCTTAAATTCATTAGGCTAAAATTCAATTGCTGTTAAAATAAATGTATTATATTATTTTCGTCTTATTAAAACTTACTTTACTCTATTAAAATTAAAATATATTTTCCCATTTTTTTATGAAAATATCTAAAAGTGAAATTAAACCTTTTAACTAAAACTAAAAAAATCAGGTAAGCAGCGCTGTTTCTTCTTTAATGTTTCAGTTTTGCATCCAGATTAATTCTAAAATAAGTTTGTAAACTTTTACAAACTTTTTTAATATTGCCATAATTCTAATTAATTTTATTTTTAAATATTGTAATAAAAAAAAACATTAAAAAAATATTTTAATTTTTTTATAGCAAGGACATATTTGCTGAGACAAAAACGATGTAGAACATCTTTTTATATAAAAGCATTTTAAAATTTACTTTAATTAATCCAA
>JAHBCN010016961.1:0-18953 GCA_019359885.1 Listronotus oregonensis | reverse complement strand
GCAAAAGTAACGCCGACAAGATTAAATGACTCTTTGTTTTGCAAAACTTGGCCGCTCATATGTAACATATGAGCATTGGCAAACTTTTTTCGCAACATTAAACATAACTGTGTTTTCGAGGCATTAAACTTAACAGATTTTTTCCAAGATAAGTTTGATCAAATTACTTTGGTGGCTTAAGAAATTGAATACTAGAGTGGAGGGTGGTACTATCGTCAGCAAAACTATGAATGGGGACCGACTGTGGAAGAGAGAAAATTTTTATTGTGTAAAAGAACCAGCACTGATCTCTGGGACACCCCAGCATTAATTTGGTAAAAGCTGGAAGAATGACCATCTACAGTAACTGATATATGTCGATCAGAAAGGAAACCGGAGAGCCAAGAGCAAAGCTTAGGTGGAAAAAGAAGGAAGTTTGTTAAGAAGCCGTCATCCAGACCTGATGAAGCTTTGGATATGTCAAAAGCAACGATGGGGGATTCACCAAAAACTAAGGGACTTGTTCTAGTTGTGTGATACAAAGGAAAGAAGATCAGCTGTGGATCTTCTGTGACGGAATACATACTGTCTATCATGTAAGATCTTGTGTTTTTGCAGATACTTTAAGATTTGAAAATTAATTAATTTTTCCATTACTTTACAAACAACAAAAAAAATATATATATTATATAAAAATTTTATTATTATATTATATATTTAATATTAAAATTTTATATATATAATTAAATTAAAAAAAAAAAAAACTAAATAAATTTAAATAAATTATATAATAAAATATATAATAATATTTTATTAATATATATATTTTAATTTTAAAATAATATATTATATATAATAATATTATATATTTTTATAATATAAATATATTAAACCTAACTTGTCTTTTAAATTAAAATATTTATATTTAAACTCCCCGTAAAGCTATTAATTAATTGTTCAACTTTTCTGCATTGGCGGCAAGAAACCGTAATACAAATTCACAGAATATTAAAGTCCTATTTCTTTTCTTTTTTTTCCTGCTTTTTGCTACCAGTAAACCACAAATAAGCAATTTGGGGTCCTTCACCTAATTTTCTCCCTTCTTTCAATGGTATAAATTTTCCTTTTGCTTTACTCTCAGAGTCGGACCGAATTGTCTTTGGTTTTTCAAAGTGCTCTACGGAAATACCGTCATACATATTTTTCCGTTGTTCTATATTAAACTACGCTCCTGTTTTGTTTTTCAATGGGTCAATTTTGCTGTGATTGATTGTACAGCAACCCGTCAAAAACTTGCAAATCATTTTTTATGTAAATTTTGCCCTATTTAAATCTTTGAAATGCAAATAACAGATATCGGAGAATCGCAACAAGGATCCGTTTTAAATTGTAGCTCGTACTGTAAAAAGGAAATTGGTTCTTAAAATTAATACCGGAATTTTAAAGTTAAAAGCTTCTTTTTGTATTTAATTTAAATAATTTAATAGTTAAAAAATACATTTCTTATACTTAAATTAAACGAAAAGGCAAGGACATTTATAAATTTTATTATTACTAACTAAAATGATACATAAAGCTTTAATATTTGTTCTTATCTTTAATACAACCCAACAAGGGATTATTATGGGTGTCCAAAAAGTGTGGAATGTAACAAATTTCTTTTAAACCGCTTTTAACTTTCTAACGAAAAAGATTTGGCACAAATAACATGAAATTCTGGCTCTATAACAATTTTTTTTGCTTAATTTGAGTATGCGATTTCTTAGATCAATAGAAACATCTTTTAAATGGGACATTTTTGTGCAGGCCTTTAGGATGTCCCAAAAAATCACTGAGAAGTTGAAGCTTAAGTGTTTATTAATTTTAATAAAAACGTGAAAAAAAGAGTGAATTTTCTTTTAAATCCAACGAAATCATATTTCATATATTTGTTAGAAGTTAAAATAATTTAATTTAACATTTAACACATACAGGGTGGTCCAGTATCCTATAAATAGTATGGATAATGCCAACTACAATGTTTATTTTAATTTTATATATATATATATATATATATATATATATATATATATATATATATATATATATATATATATATATATATATATATATATATATATATATATATATATATATATATATATATATATATATATATATAAAAAAAAAGATATCATTAAAATGATTTATACATTGCATTCCCTATGATTTCATTGATTAGACTATTTTGAAGACATCGATAAGATTAGCTCACATACTTAATTTAGTTTTTTTCTGATAAGGCAATTAAAAGTTATTTAAGAAAAACTATTTGTAAAATCGTTGCATACCTGCTACATACCTTAATAAATCCACCAGTAATAAATCAGTATTAAAGAGAAAATAATGGTTGTAATCATTTAATAAATACAAGTAATTACATTGAACTACATAATGAGAATTTTACATAATAGGAATGTAAAAAACACACTTAAAAACTGTCTAAAATAGGTTTTAACACAACACATTGAAACTAAAACTAATGTTTTTTTTAATTAGATGCTCAAACAGACCTCCGTTTACTGCTAAGCAATATCCCAAACGGTTATAAAATTCAGTTCTTAAATTATGAAGTTGAAATGCCGATAGTCGATCGCACGCCGCTAAATTGAAACTTTTAATTCTTCCTAAATTTCGATAACTTCAAATTTGTATAAATAACATTTCTGATATGACCCCAAAGGAAGAAGTCGTTTAGGAAAGATCAGAGACCTAGCTGGCCAATTTATGTAATTTGGTCTATTGAGTCCATTGAAAACATTTTGAACATATTCCCTTAATTCTGTGAATTGTGTGCAGGACAACCATCATTTGAAACCAAATGTCTTGATTGTCAGGTGCAACTTCTTCCAATGCCCCACTTGATTTTGTAATAGTCAGTTTCTGTTCCCAAATTGTATTCAAAAAAAGCTCCTTTAATCCGATGTCCAAATACCCGCCAAACGTTTACCTTTTGAGGGTATTGAGTCCTGTGGATCAAATCTCGTGTCATTTTTTTGCCCAGAATCATGTTTGAACGTTTGGTTTATTGTTTAATGTGAAGGCATTTGTCACTAAAAGAATATTGCTAAAATTTCTATCGTTATTCGCCATTTCCATAACTCAAAACAAAAAGCTGCTCTTCGGATCTCATCGCCTTCCCTTAATTCCTGATGTCTTTGATATTTGTACGGATGATATTTATATTTCTTTAATTTGCGTAATACTGTGCTGTGATCCTTTCCTACAACTTTGCCAAGAAGCCTGGTTTACAATTTGATTATTTTCTTCTACATGAAGTAGAACATCTAAATCGGCATTATTTTCTTGAGCTCTTCCTATCGAGTATTATTATTTCCTAAGCAGTTGCATTTATTAACAAAGTAACTTTGTCTAAACTTAGAATCATACTTTTGAACTGTTGTCTTACTTGGAATGTGTCTGTCAGGAAAAAATGTAGAGAACATGTCGGATACTCTTATATATTTATTATTTTCTCTTCAATACTGTAAAAATTTTGAAATAACTAATACAAAGTAAAACTTCAATTAAAAAGTTGACAAGACATTTATTACTGGTGGATTCATTAAGGTATGTGCAGGTTTGCAAGATTTTACAAATGAGTTTTCTTAAATAACTTTAAATTGCCTTATCAGAAAAAAAAAGAAATTTAGAATGTGAGCTAATCCTTTCAACGTCTTCAAAATAGTCTAAAATTTACGTGGAATATAAAATAAATATATATATATATATTTTATATATATATATATATATATATATAAAATATATATATATATATATATATATATATATATATATATATATATATATATATATATATATATATATATATATATATATATATATATATATATATATATTTTATATATATATATATATATATATATATATATATATATTTTTATTTTCAAAAAATTAATCACATTTATAGTATTTGTTTGTTCGTTTTTGGTATGTAAGCAAGGACATCGTATAATTAACTCGCCTTTTTTGACTTAAAGCACAAGAAACTGGAAGAAAAGTAAAAATTCTGAAAATATATACTTAAATATCATAAAACTAATTTGGCATAAACATGTTTAAGCACCCTATGTGTTTAAGGCAAATCACATTTTCTTCACTTCAAGCAAGAATGATAATATTTTTTTGTTGGATTCAGATAATAAGTTAGACTTTTTAGGCGTTTAAATTAGTATTAAGTAACAGAAAAGCTTTTACTGCTCAGTAATTTCTTGGGCCACCCTGTGGGCCTGCACAAAAATGTTCTATTTAAAAGATGTTTCTGTTGATCTAAATAACAACTTACTTAAATTTAAAAAAAAATCGTTTAAGAGCCAGAATCCCATGTTACGTGTGCCATTTACCTACCAATCTAGTTTTAAAAAAGGGATTGGGTGAATGTAATTTTATTTCCTAAAATATACGGGAGAAATCAAAAAATTAAATTAACTATTATTTTTTAAATAAAACAACCCATATGATTTTACTGATATAAATTAATCCTCCTAAACTAATTTTATCGTTTTTTGTGTTTATTGTCAAAACAACCGAAATATATTAAATAAACGTTATTGAAATAAGCTATGGAACATTTTTGATTTTTTCACGAAAAACTTATGTATATCATATGTGTCATAGTCAGGTAATTATTTATTAAGATGAGTACCTATTTATGGTCAGTAAGTAGAGAGTTCTTTCCAAATTCCTATCTATAAGCACGTAGTAGCACTTAGTAATCAGGATGGTGTCTTTAACTAAAAAAAAAATGAAATACCAATAAGGATTGGATATGGTGACCTCAAGAGATTACAGGCGAAAGTATGTAATCCATTTAACCATACCCTAATCCACCCGTAATAACCTAATCTTGTATTAGTAAATCAAGGGAGTTTGAAGGTTAAAGGAAGAACAGAGCAATAGCCTATTTGATCAAAAAATATCCGAGCCACCGTAAAAAAAAATTAAGGTAACCCTTAGATTTTGCGCAGTAACAAAATTTCACAAAATTTTGTAGAAAAATCAGTGTGTGTCTTAAATGTAGGTAGGCAATAATACATTATACTTTGGACTAGAGTAGGACTTTTCCGTTTTCGTGTGCGACGGTGCGGCGCGTATGCCGATTGATCGGATCAATCGTATCCGCCGCGCTTTTGAAGTTGCTTTGCCCGCGCTGCGCTGTGCCGTCGTCTTATCAACCCTTGCACGCGAGTTATCTGTTTTGTTGTATTTGGAGTCGTTAACTGGCACAAAGGCATTACATTCATAGCCACAGCTGCTTCAAAAAAGCTTAGATTCCTTTTTCGAGTCAAAAAGCATTTCTCTCCTCGAATGGTATTCTTATGTCTGGGAAATGGCGTTTCCTAAAACTTTTTTCATCCTTAATTTTATTTAAAAGGGGCTTACAGAAAAGCTTTCTTCTCTTACCCAATGTCCGGCTCTAGAAGATATGTCGCTATACACAACTACAGATATTATTTTCTAGTCAATCCCCGGTTTATATGGTCTAAGTACACACACACACACAACAATATCATGTTTTTTTATTTTTATACCTATAATCAAATGATAACTTTTTGTTACTTAAAAGCTTTTCTAAAACAATAATAAATAATTTTTATTAAAATTATTTTTTTTAAAAGTACGTTTTGACTGGCACTTTTTCTTGAAAGGTAATATTGGTTTAGGCAAAGACAATTGTAGTTTCACTATAGACCCCCAAAACAATGCTAAATTTTTGGTAATAGCTTTGGACGCTTGCTTACAGGAGCGAGCGTCCATCGGGAAAAATACATTTACACGCTGCAACAGTGTTCGCTTATATAGCAGGAAGCTCGCTCCAGTAAGAGAGCGTCCAAACCTATTACCAAAAATTTAGCATTGTTTTGTGCGTCTATAGTGAAAACTATTATTGTCTTTGGTTTAGGGAAAAAAATTCTAAAAGATGTAGGCCCAATTTAATTAAAAAAAAAAACGTATATGATTCTGTTTTTTTTTATATTTTTTTAGTAATTATTTTTAAAGTACCTTTGATTTTTTCCAAACAAAACAATCAGCTCCTTTAGTTAAATAAATCTTTATTTTAATAATCGTTTGGGTTGGTCATAAATTTAAAGATTTAACCGAAAATAAAAATAAATAGAAATGGATAAATGGTTATATTTAACTTATATAACCCATTTTTAAATTGATTTTTTTTTCAAAATGAAAAAATAGTATTTTTTGTACCTATTACAAAAATTAAATTATTTAAAAAAGGATTGAGGATTGCAGCAACACTTAGTAAAAATATGTGACAAATATTACGAAATACACGTACTAGTTTTTCTCGATCGTAGGCAACTTAAAATAAATACTGTAAAAATTTGTAATATTTTTAATTTCCTATTTTTAATTTATTAATAATAAATATTGTATTATAAATATTTTATATATTTTTTAGCGCTGTCGAAACCCAAGCATATGTATTTATTGTCTGTCGGCTGTCGAAACCCAAGCATATGTATTTATTTAAATTCCTATTTTTTTAATAAATTTTAAAATTTGTTTATTAACATCATTACTGTTCGTTTATTAAAAATTGCTTTCTCAATAACCCTTTAACAATTTATATTTTTAATTATTTTGCAGCAGTTATTGTCAAACTTATTAAAAATATTTGTCGACTGTTTGCTTAGCCAATCAAAACATTAAACTAAAATGAAGCTTATAACAATTTAGAAAATAATTATCAAAAACATTTTAAGTGCGTTTATTAATGGTGTTAAATAAACGTCGAAACCCAAACATAGAAAATAATTTTAATTTTGCTTTGTACATAAGTGAAATTAAAACTAAATACCAAGTTTTATAAAATAAAACACTAATAATTTTAAAAACCTATTTATATTCACAACATTTGTTATATGTCCCGTTAAGCTTCTTCAGGCTAGTAATTTAAAATAATATTAGGAAATACACGTTTAAAAAGTTAACATTTTTTACGGAAGAACTAAAAATGACCAAAGGATATTTGGAATTTTTATTTTATCTATAACATCGGTTTTTTAGATTGATTACTAAAAAGATTATTATTATTATACTTATTAATTTCCAAAAATTGTAAAGGGGGAAGTTTTTTACCTTTATTAGCCAATTGCGGGATTTTGTAATTGTCATTAAAAGTGTGACAATGTTTTACCATATATGAAGCATAACTTAAATATTTTTATTTTTATAAAAACTGTTTTAATGGTGCCAAAATTCCTTGCCTAAAGTATTTTTTTAAATTAGCCTAGAGGTGAATTTTTTAAATATAATAATTTTTTTAGTTTTACATTTAGTTTTATGTACAGGATTTTAAACAAAATACGTAATACGTTAAGAAGTAAACAAAAAGTACTCAGAACAATACTAATGGAAAAATTGGTATAAAATTTAATTATTCTTGGACGATATAAAGATGCAACACAGGTACAAGAATGTGACATTTATTTTGGGGTGCACAGACAATTTTTTTTTCGATCGTAAATAACTATAAACAAAGATGGTAAATAGTTGTTAAATCTTATAAGTTCTTATTTTTTATTTATAAATTAAAAATATTGTATTTGAAAATATTTATCTTTTTAGTAACATTATATCAGAGAAGAAAATATTTATAATTATTTTGTAAAAGTTATGTGGTCATCCAGTAAATACTATTTAAGCTAGTTTAATACCACGTCCATTAAAATATTTGCATATTGTTTGGTGGTCAATTTAAACGTAAAACTAAAAAGCTGACTTTAAATTAAATTTTTAATTACCCAAGACGTTTTAAAAACGATAATAGTGGCTTAAAAAAAATAAGGATATGATCTATTAAAAAAAAAACGTTACTTCCTTAAGTCGTATATGTGTCAGTCGTGATTGAAGCAGTACTTGAAGGTAAAAATAACAAAATTACTGTCGAACTTTTATGCATACTGTTTTATTTTAACTATAATAAATTTACGGTAATAAAGATATTAACTGTGTATGTTTAATATACCTGAAATTACAACTGGACATTAACAATGCCGAATGTCTTGGTCTCTAACACATTGCAATAGTCAGAAACCCCACAAGCACAGGCAATTAAACTAAATTACTCTTAAAACATCATTTGCAAAGCTATAAATTATAGGAAACGTAACGAACCCATTTAATTGCAAAAGTTAACAGAGAACTTTAGCATTCTTGGTTTATTATTTTTAGTTTAAAATTAGGTTGGGATTTTTATAATCATCAATTAGTAAGTGTCTAAGTTAAAGGTCACTTCCTTTATTTGTAATAAAAAAAACCTTCGAGAGAAAGTGATTTCTTAACCAGTTTTAGAACAAAATAATCTAAGATTCGAATTAGAAACGAACTTCACCAATTGGCCAAACGGATAAAACAATTTTTTAAGCAAATATAGTTTGTAAACAAATGT
Source organism: Listronotus oregonensis (assembly GCA_019359885.1). NCBI lineage: Eukaryota > Metazoa > Arthropoda > Insecta > Coleoptera > Curculionidae > Listronotus > Listronotus oregonensis. The sequence continues at coordinate 10,504 of JAHBCN010016961.1, read as the reverse complement.
GTTGCGAATAAGTTTTAAAAAAAATAGTCGAATTTAAAAAAATATTTTTTTGTTTAATTTTTGATTTTCCATGTAAAATGTTAATTTTTATTTTTTAATTTTACATGTCAGTATTAATATACTACTAAATTTTTTTATTGGGTTTAATAAATCAAGCTTTTAAAATATTTAAAATTTAAAATGAAATAAATTATTAGAATATTTATTATCTCTCTAATATGATCTGATCTGAATAACAGAGTATGGTAAATACCACCGCACCTAGACCTCAGTAGATCTTTTGTGCTTCCTCTTGTAGACGGATGATTTACTGCGTCGTCCAACCTATTGATTTAAAATAGTTAACGACGACTTTATGTAGAATCTCTCTAATTTCGGCTAATAGAAGTCAGTTTGGGCCTATCATGTTCTTTTGTTCATTCGCTATTACCTTGTCTGGATAGCTCAGCAGTATTTTTGCGAGTTTGTAGTTTTATCCCATTTTTTTAAATAAACAATGATTTTTTGATCAAATTAATGAAAATAACTTTTATTGGTATATCAGTAATATTATTTAGAATAAAAAAATTAAAATTGATATTATAGAAGGAGTATCAATTTTTATTTATTTATTTATTTTTTCTTTAATTAATAATAGGCTCGACCAATATTTCTTATGCAACCCATTGCAATACATTTGTATAGATATCATATTTAATAAAAAAAATCCAGTTGGAAATTTGATAAGGGTCGCCTTTCATTTGGATCCTGTACCAATAGCTCTTGTATTATTTTTTAATTTAAAAAGGTATTATAATTTAAAAATATGTTTTTTTAGTAAAGTTTTTTATCTTTTATTAAGAAAATATAAAAATCATTGGCCAATTTTTATAAATTTTTGTAATATCTCTTGGATATGTTGGAGTAAGCATAAGAAACTAAACAAACTAATAAAATATTAATATCTGTGCTTTTAAAATGTACCTTTTTTCTTTGGCGTTTTTGGATAACAGAAATTTAACTTTTTTTCAGAACAGCAAGTAAAATATTTTTTAAATCAAATCATTGCATCCATCTCTAACAGTATTTCATTAGGCAAAACGGTTATGCATTATTTAAATTTTTTTTTTTTTTATCGATTAGTTTTTAAGCTATACAAAGAAGATATATATATATATATATATATATATATATATATATATATATATATATATATATATATATATATATATATATATATATATATATATATATATATATACTCTTGGTAATTTAAATTATCTGTAATAGTAGTTAATTAACATCAACAATATGGTGGCAACATATTTTTTGGGAGCCTTTACGGCAGGTTCGTAGCACACATAGGATGCAGTAAAACAAACACACAAAGACATTAATTAAAAACCAGAAAAAAATTCAGCTCAATTAAAACATACATTTTTTCATAAGACACTTAGAGCGTATATTTCCCTTTTTGGGAATTAAAGCAATGTGGAGGATTTTGATATTTGTGACACACAGTATGGTTTTCTAACTCAATTTTTTAAACTTTTATCATTCCTTTTTGCTGATGCTGATATCAGGATTTGTTTTGCTACATCTTACTATTATTTTTTAATTTTTTAAAACAGTTCTGACCTTGTTATGATCGAAACTTTGTTTTAAAATATTTTTTATGGGACACGTTTTTACCTAAATATTTTTTTTCATAATTTTCCAAAATATGTTATACTTTTGGCTTACAGTATATGTTTTCTTCGCTAAGCCGTCCAATAGTGGTAATATATACTAAAATATTAGTTTAAACTTTGGCTATGTCATATTTAATTTTGCATTTAACAGACTTTTTTTGTTGTATACCAAAAGTAAAGTGGTCCCTTAAAAAAAAAGACTTTTAATTTCAGATATTTAACAGAAATATGTCTGCTGCTTAACATGGTTTTTAAAAACATATTTATTTGCTTGCCTTTTAATACCAACTACTGCATAAATTATAAAAAACGCAGACTAAAGCATCTGTTAAATGAAAAAAAATCCGGACTTTCTTTTTAAATAACATAAATATCAATTACACACTGATAGTTATTTTAAACCATGAGTTTATAAGGTTTTTGATACTGATATGGTATTTACATTGTTTGTACAGCTATAACCTATAATGGTGTGGTGTGACCTAAAATTGTTTAAAATTGATGCCAAAATACCAACAAAAATAAAAACTTTAGTTTCTTTTACCCGCAATACCATCATTTTTAAAGCAGCTGTAATTAAGACTATATTTATTAAAATAAATATGGGCAAAGCAGGTCTTGCCCCTGCCATCAATGTGCTGTGCCAAGACCCCAACAAATTTTTGGCAATTGAGAGGTTTTAAGTGAATTAAAATCTTATTTAAACTTCTCTATTATGACAAAATACATTTTTTAACATTTTGGGCTGGTCAAATCTTAAACCCTATTAAGGTATAGTTAATACTTTTGCCTATTATTTAAGTAACCATAAGACTAGTATAAAGGTGCTAGTCTACCTGGTTACTATAGGTTAATACCCACATTCAAACCAAAATATAATTCATATTTTACCCTTAAAAATTAAAAAAATAATAAAAAATAATAAATGTATTTTTAGTATAAATGCTGCCTGTTAGACATACCATTACACTAAGTTTAAAATTCCTTTATATCATCATGTTTAAGGAAAATGTATGTGTGAGGCAAACGGTTTTAAGTTTTTTAGAGTAATCTTAACGACATATCTATTGTTGTTTATAGTCCGCAAATTTAAAACTAGATTTTTAGAGCTTTTAATATACACCTTTGCCAAGGGAAGCATTTTTTTAAACTTCCGTGGCATGTAATTTTTTTTATTTGTCGGCGTCAAACACTAAAAACGGTTATTTCTTAAAATGACTAGTTAGTAAATGTACTTCCGGCAAACAGCGTAACAGCCCTATTACCACAGTATTTCAATAACTATTCTGTTATTTCCTTTAATGCCAGAATCCGTTTTAGAAAAACAGCGTATTAATCATTTTTCATTTGTTGTTTGCCTAGGCACGACAGCATTCCTGAATGGTTAGATCTTGTTGTTAAATTAGGTTTTTACGCTGTTTGCCGGAAAAACATGTACTAACTATAGAAATAAAAAAAAATGACAGATTTTAGTGTTTGACACTACATCCTAAAATATTGAATAGCCCGTAATCTCTCGCCAAAGTTAATAGTTTGTTATAATAAGTTATGTATTCTATATACAGAAATATTCTATCATCATATAGCCTTTTCTTAAACAATATTTAAGTTTTTATCGTTTTATGTACATTTTGTTACATTTTTCCGTAAGCAAAATACTGTACTTTTACAAATATAATACACAAAAGTCAATAGTTCCCGAGGAGAAGTAGTAAGAATACACACAATTGCTTAAGGCTTAGGCGGCTGGCTTACATGTTTTCTTGCTTTGCGAATATGCTTCGGTAAGAGTATTATAAGATTTTTACGAAGAAAAATATACTTGCGTACTCATAGTATACTTTCTAACTATCCACTTTAAAGCTAAATTTTCTTGTTTTTTTATTTTCTTTGTAGGTTTAAAGGCTTTTTTTTTGAATGACTGATTTAATGCTAAATGCACATTGCGTACACAGAAAAAAATATCTGATATATTCAAGAGTCTTGACCGAAAATAAGCTTAGATCCATAGATCCGCAATAGCCACTAATCCTGATCCAGAAAATGTATAGACCTTTAGTGAATTTAGTATGTTTAGTTTTTTTAATTCTGTATAATATTTGTAGGTACAAGTATAGCAATACGGGGCCGAATGTTTTGGCTTAGCTTACTATAAGACCATAATACGCTGTATTTAGGAATAGTAATCAATTAAGGAAAATTATAAATGCGACGAAAAAGTACCTAAACTTGAAATACGTATGAGAATCACTGTATTTATTATATGTAATTATCTCGAATTTAAAAAAGTAATTTTCAGCCAAAAACTGACTTTGCTTTGATTTGAAACACGGTTAGTTTAAAATCATTTCATCAATTATCATTGCAACCGGTTTTATATCTTAAGCCAAATACAGGGTGTTCTTCTGTGCATGACATCATATGGAATAAATTATAACCAGAAAAATTTGAAGTTTGGTTAGAGACATACAACTAAAATATTTTTAAAAATCAGACAACCTCAGTTTAATTGAAGAAGTCGGATTTTTTTAAATGGTTTGATTATATGTCCTCCACTGATAAAAGGGTACTTTGATTAAAATTATGCTTTCTAACTCTACCTAAATAAAAGAGCCTTTTAATATATGCATATTTAAAAACACTAAAGTAAATTTTTACACATTATTTAATAAAAGATGATATTTTATTTGTTATACGACAAACATTAAAAATTTGTAACAATTTTCTTGTTTGCCTATATATTCGAAATTTTATATAAAATACTGACAAACTTAACATACGTTTACTGGTATTACAAAACTTTTTTTTGCGAAATCTGTATATAGAAACATATTTTTTAAAGATGCCTTTTTCAACCTCCTATCACATGTTACCGCAATTGTATTTGGTTTCTCTGGATCCTTTTGATTACCTGTAGGTTCACAAAAAATTATAATTTCCTGCATAAAAAAAATTCAAAGATGTGTGTGAAAAGATATATTTAAGAACTTTTAAAAACAGCAACATTATTTTTTTTGTTGGCAGTTTTAAAAGCTTAATAAGGTTTATTTGGTTTTTTGTAATTTTAAACACACATAAATTGGATACCATAGCTTTATATCACAATGGGCAACAAGAATGTGAGTTATACTATAGGTAACTAAAAAACTGGTTTTTTGACTAAAGGGGAAAGAGATAACCCGTATTTCTGGAGATTTTTTTTTATATTAGTTTGTTTAACTTAGCAATTCTAAACCGATATAAAAAAATAAAAAAAAATCTAAAGATAAATGATTATAAAAACATAATTCTACAAAAGGGTTTTTTTATATTTTTTTTTCGTACCTTCTGCCCCCCAACGTAAAGCTGGCTGGTAATCTATCTGACGTTCCCTGGGTACTCTTTAAAGTAGGACAAATCCGGCGTCTTACCGCTAATCAGAAATCGCTGTAATTGAAAAAAAAGATCTTTGGTTAGGCCGAGGGTGCTAACTGCATAAAATAAATGAAATTACCTTCTACATTGTATATTTAAAAATTATTTGCTTATTATATTTAGGGCGTTTAAATTATATTTAGTGTAAAATGAGGAGTAATTTTTATTAAAAAAATGAGTACCTGAGAAACGCTTTAGACAAACCATACATAATATTTACATAACTATTTTATATATTAGATAAAAAGATAATATATAAAAAACAGTAAATATATGTAGGTACACACCTTTATATTTCAAACTTAATTAAAGTCTATACAAAGTCAATCCGAACAGCATAAAAACTGAAACGCCGGTTAGAGACGGCATTTTCTTTGTAAGGCATGGGCGGGCAGCATTTAACATAAAATAATGAAAATTTATTCTTATTATTTATAGTTACGCGGACTCATTTTTTTTTAGTTAGTAGGTATTATATAATATAAGAAATATATAAGAACACTCACCCGTTTATGATTTTATTTTATTTCCTATTAATTGATAAAAAGTCCAAATTCACTATCCGAATTTTCATAGCTTGAATCAGAATTTGGGTTTATAATAATGGGGTCAATGGCCGGTAAAATACAATATTCATTTTCTTTCACTATGACATGCTGAACACATTTCATCCATATACCACGGTCATTTACTTCATGATGATGATTTCTAATGTTGGGACTTTGTTTTCTTCGTAAAATTGATAAACTATTCGGCGAATTACTTCTTTGTGGTCATTATCAACTTTTTTAAGCTTCTGGTTAGCTCTTTTTCGCTTTACGGAATGGTCGATGGTATCTCCTTCTCTTATAACTATGTAAATTGTAGTACGAGCAAGTTTAGTGAGCTCACAAATCCTTTTTAAAATTTCGTTTTGTGATGCCCCACGATTTTCACCTTTTAAGCAAGTGTAAATATTTAAAATAAGTTTCTGTGCTTGAACATGTAAGTAAATTTAGAAAAATACGACATTCTTAGACACTCGCTAATATTCAAAAGAACGAAGAATAAACCAATTTCAATTCCTTATATTTTGATCGACAAGTCATCACATGCACAGCACTGATAAATTTAGCCGACAATTCAAATGCATGTGCCTACAGCGAGCCAGATATTTTTTGATATTCTTTTATTTTTGTGTCTAGAAGACTACTCTACTAGACTAGAAGCGGCTGTGCATGCGAGAAAATATTTATATAGGGTCTAACCATCATAAAGTTGGGTCCAGTTGGGTCATTTTTATTGGGGATTTTTTGGTGAATTTAGCAGTCCCGGTATGTGAGTCTTTAATTTAGCTGTTTGGATTGACTTCGTATTTACTATAACATATATCCCATTCTGATAGCAGTTTTTGATTTCCATTTTGAAATCAATAATAGCACAACATCCGAACCGGCTTAACAAATAGGAAAAATGTCGACGTGGTTCGTAATTTTCTGATCACTTGACCGAATCTCGCCATAAGAGCGCGTTGCTATTGGTGAAGGTGAGCGGCTACCACGTGGATTTTTTGTGCACTTTCAACGACTACTGACATAGATCCAAGTATAGCTGATATTCAGTCAAAGCTGGGACGGATCCTTCAAAAAAGGAATCGATTTATGGATCCGGATCACCGTAAAGAAATCGAATTACCAATACGAATCACAATTTCCTTTTTAAAGAAAAAAGAAATCGAATCCAGGAAATTAATTCCTATTTATCGAATCACGAATCCGGATCATCTTTAGTTTTTATACTTACAAATGCTAACTACGATACGAATGATACTACATAAGGCAGATAATAAATCAAGCGTTACGGAGACCAAGCCGCGAAATATATTTTTGGCCCCATCTTCCAGTGCTATAACTCTAAGCCAAATTAGTTTTGGTAAATATTTGTCAAATCTCAATATGTTATTTTTAAGGTCAACATGAAACCACCCTTAAATGAAACATTTTTTTGACTGTAGTCCAGAGCTTGCGATGTAAGATCTTTATAAGGTTTTCGTGATTCTTAAGATAACCTTAAGCAACTTATAAATGGGACACCTTATTGTAATTTTACAGAAAGTTTCACAAGAACCCTTTAATAAATTCTTTGTCTTCGGAATATAAAAGTGTATTAAATTTTTTTATTTATTTTTGTAGACACCCTGAATAGTAATAATAAAATATCCCATTTAAATGTCCTACAGGGTTATCGCTAGGATAACATAAAAAAATTATAAAGATTGAGTAATCAAAACTTTTAAGATCAAATGCAAATAAAATTCATTCCCGTTTTTGGATACCACACTTCTTGGTTACAAAAAACAAAAAATGTCATTTTAATGATGTTTCTTTGGACCTGTAAAATAACATACTTTGCTTAAAAATCATATGTTATGTGTGCTTAGGATTTTATTATGCAGACGTTTCAAAGTTTTTCATCTTTATTTCCGAAAATTAATATGATGTTAATTTGGAGTCTTATAAAACTTTGGAAATTTTAAATGGGAGATTTAAAATGGTGGATTTTGGTAATTAATAACCTATTTGCCTCAGATTCAGTATATAAGGGTTTTTTAAGGGTGCAAGGTCAAAATCTGCAAATTAATAATTTTAGGTGAAAATTTGAAAATTTAAAATGGCGTATTTAAAATTGTTGATTTTGGCATTTATTAACCAAAAAGGAATCGATTCCTGGATTCGACAGTCAATAATTTAGTGGCCTTGGGTGAAAAAAGTTACAATTAGATAAATCTCTTTTACAATAAGGTAAAACCAATAATTTTTATGGTAAAAGTTAAACAGTATCGACTACTTGTTTACCCATATTTGTGTTAAAGTACTTAAAATAGTATATTTTGAAACAACTGCAAAATTAATTTAAATAATATAAGTCTAAAAGCAATTTAAATATAATAGTTTTTGTTCATCTTTTATATAACTAGTTCTTAAAAAATAAATATAATGCCTTAATTGATTAAAAAACCAAATTTGAACTCTAAAACCAGAATGTTTTTAAAAATGGGTGCAAGTTTTTCTTATTTCAAAATTGTTAATGTAGGCTTAAACATAGTTACAGTTTTAAATATACCTAGAATATAATTTTTTTGTGTGTAGTATAGCAAAAGGTAGTTAAAATGTTCTATATTGTTATAGTTTATTGTGGGGTATTCATGTTTTAAAAAATCCTTGTTCTTTTCTTGTCGGTTCTGATTCCAGGGTATAGAAGCTGAGTAAGCATAGCCCTATTGACCCTTATAAACTTTTAGATCGCCTAAAACAAAAAAAACTTCCCAAAAAAAGCTCAAAACTTAAAATAATTGAATACAATTCGGTGGCAAGTCTAGTACCATTTTCAAAAGCAACCTAACTTAAAAATTTAATATTATTTTAAATTATAACTGCTAAGAATTTCATGTAAAGTTAAAGATATTTTGAAATTGTTTTTTTACACTTTTGGGAAATAACCAAGAAATACTTTTTAAATCAATAATAAATGTTTTAAAATGATATATAATAGATGTGTTCTATGTTTTCATTACTTGTCAAAAGGGACCGCTTGGGTCCAGGATATAGACTCGTGCTTACACAGACTCGATTAACATTTGCAAAGTTGCAGATTACCAATCAAAATTGAAATAATTTTAATTTCAGTAATTCTTTTATTTGTAACACTTTTTAAACTTAATAAATTATCGTGAAAATGGTACTAAACTTATTACCAAAACGTTGGAAGATTTCGGCAGGTAACCCAAATAATGTGGTTAATAATGTAATAATGTCATATTAGTAGTTAAAAGTATTATGTAGCCAACTAATTTTACACAAGAATGTTAAGTTTTTTATATTTTATTTTTCTTTCAGGTAAGTAACAAGCTCAAAGATCATACTTAATTAATGGTAAGTGATAATTATTTTTAGTTAAATTTAATACATTAAATTAACAAAAAAAAGTTACCAGTTAGCCTATTGTCTTATACGTTCTTATAAAGTCAAATTGAGATACTTTATTTTGGGGAAGTAGAATATTTTTATATGTCTCCTTATATTGTATAAGAAATAATAAAAAAAATATTAATTTTAACACTTTATTAGCTCACCTAGGTCTTTTATGCTACAGAAGTAGTAATAACTTTAACCCCTGTAGTAATGTATCTAAAAGGTAGTGTGGGATTTTTTTTCTACGCTGTATAGGTTTTTATACTTTTTTTACAGTAAGTGGACCAAAAAAATGTATTTTAAATTTGATGTTGGCCTGGGTGGTAAAATGGGCTGTTACACTTGGGGAATAATATTTTTGCAGATTTTGCAAAATTATATAACCTTAAGGTAGGACCTTTAAATACTACTTAGGTCAGGTGTGTGTATGTTTCTAAATAATAATCTTTCGAAAGCTTCTGGACCTGACAAAGATTATTACATTAAATGTATTTTATACCTTTTTTTTATATATACAGGTCTAGCATTTTTTTTTAATCATTTGCTTATTGCTGCTTCAAAAAAAGGGCTAGCTGGTAATATTGCAAAATCAACACGGATATTTAATAAAATAACCTTTTAGTGGAAAACCGTACAAATATAAACTTTTCAATTTCTGTTTGTACGAACACATAAGGGAGAAAGGTGCCAAAACATAATTTTCAAAAGCGTGCCTAAAAACACGCTTTTTATAAAAATATTTAACCAGAAAAGATTGTTTTGACCTTTTTTCTTTTTAGATGCTCAAAGACCTTTTATTAAGCTCCTTATTGTCATTACGTAAAAATAACATGACATCTATGCTTTTTATTTTAGGGAATATTACTTTCTCTTTTATATTAAAGAAAAAAATGTTTTTATTTATTTTCCATTTTCTTCCGGTTTTAGGTTTCGGGTATTTAGAAATAATGACTACCAGTGCCTGGGAAATTACTGGACTATCAATTGCTGATTGGCAAGAAAAAATAAAATTATTTTTTAATCAAAAATATTCCACAAATACAAATTTTATATTAAGACTTTTATTATCTTGATGGGTTTAGCCAAAAAACTAACATTTGGGAAATTTTAAATTATATAATTAATTATAAGAAGGACCAGTGGAGTGCGTAAACTGCACCTAATTTGTAATATACAAATATACACATTAATACTGTGTCTCCTACATTTTCCTTATTATAGATTTTTCTTTACTCATTAAAAAGCGAATTTTTGTTATCATGCCGGGCAAAAGGTTTAATAGGCATCAATTAACTGGTTGCCTTGGCACATTTTAGCTTGATTTCTTCGATTTTTGTGAAATTTCTTACAGAGCACACACGAAGTGACGAACTCTCAAAAATGTTATATTCCTTTTACCAAGCGTTACTAGGCGAGAAATTTAAAAGGATTGGTTTTACTAACACATTATAAATAAAACGTTGGCAAAGG
>JAHBCN010016960.1:0-18904 GCA_019359885.1 Listronotus oregonensis | reverse complement strand
ACCAAAATCTGCTCTGACACCCTACCATATCCAATCGACAGCGATGCCATCTCGGGGGCCCAGCTACTAAAAAAATTTAAAAAGAATACCGAAAACCTGTCAAACTTCCTCCTGTACGCCAAGGAATACAATGTCCAAGAACTTAGTCAAAACTATTTGCTAATAAAGTGTCTGACCCTTTGCCTGTTCCCGTCGAATGCCAGAGAGAGAAATAATCACTTTATTTATACCAACTTTTTACTATAACTGCAACCCTGTAATGCCTTTATTGAATGGGGGGCTGCAAAATTCCAATGAAAATTAAAAAACCATCACCCACCAAAGACCCAGTAAGGATACCCTAGGTGTTGTTTTCATCTGCCAAATAAATCCCTTTTTCCCAGATGTACAGCCACTTAAACTAAATAACGACATCGATGATCTGAATATTGCTCAGCACAAACTTAGTCAATATTCCGACCAATTAGAAAATCATAATAAACCCCCTTTGTTACAAAACATATGCATTGGTTCACAACGACCATTACTCTCATTGCTGCCCCAAATTTTTCCCCGTTTTGCAAGTGCCGGAGAGTCCCCAAATTTGGGAATGGCCATCACCAATGATGATAATCCCCCCCTCCTCAGTGCCCAAGACGGGGATACTATCCCCCAAAGGGTGGGAACCTGATGCCAAAAGAAGACCCAGTACTCATCTAAACCCGACCCTTTAGAAGAAGTAAACAAAAAAAAACTCCCAAATTTTAAATTTAAAAATTTAAAAATTTCCGCAGTAGCACCAAGTTTTTTTAAAAAGGGGGGTTGTTATATCCGACTCACAGGACGTCAGCCATTGACCCCCGATCACACGGTGTCGAGTCGTCATATTTCAACACCGCTAATTAAGCAACATAATCACTTTGCTTATTAGACAATTCCCACAGACAAAGCTCAATCAGCATTTTATTTAGTATTTATGCACCTAAATTTAGCATTATAGGATCATTCATTAACAGGGTGTTATTATGTCAGTTTAATTTTTGAAATTGAATTGTGATTAATTGTTTGTAAATTTTTTAGTAATAAAAGTTTTTAAAAAGTGAATTGTTAAAAGTTTCATATAACAGATTATATATATATATATAAATATATATATATATATATATATATATATATATATATATATATATATATATATATATATATATATATATATATATATATATATATATATATATATATATATATATATTATTTATATATATTATACTTATATTATAGTTTATAGTTTTATCAATAAATGGTAGTTTTCACCCCTAAAAGGTAAATACATGTGCTTCTATGGATTTTTTTCTGGTTTATAATTAGAAAAAAATGTAACAGAATAATTTTTAAGTTAAATATTATTTCTGCGTTTCTTGTAAAACCTTTATTGTATTTTTAAACTTTGATAAAATAAAACAAGACATTTAGTCCATAAAATATTAATTTTTACCTAACCATCCGTCGGTATTATTTCAATGAAGGCGTAAAAGTACTTTTTCTAATTTTTACATCTATAGTGACACTTTTTAAAACTCATCTTATCTTAAGGCTGGTTTATGCAGACAACTTTAAAGTTAATTTAATTTGAATTTAACTTTAGTGTAAGATCATTGCATACCAATATGTAAGCGCGTTTATAAACACTTTAAGAAAACTTTAACTTTAGGTTTCGTTAAAGAACTTGGCCAACGTTTTACCTTCTTAAAGTTAAATTAAATACAAATGAAAATAAGCATGCGCAAGCAGTCTAACCAAACTTCAAATTTCCCTAGACCGAGCTAACAACTTCTCGCTTAACGTTTATTCTATTTGAATAATATATTTTTTCCATAATAAATAAATATAAAAATTATAACAAACCAAGCATAAAAAACTATCAAAACCTTGTCAAAATATGAAAAATGGTCAAACTGTAGAAATGGCAAACTGTCATTATGTTAAAGACATTTTACATTTAAAATAAAAATTCCTAGATTAATACTATCTTAAGGAAATTTTCGTGTTTCTGCGCTTGCGTAAGGTAAATGTAAATATTCTCATATAAGCAATAAATGGTAGTTTTTACTCCTAAAAAGTAAAGAGCGCCCATTGGCATAATATAGATTTTGAAGAGGAGAGTAAGTTAAGCTAAATCCCAAATTTCTAGGCAAAACTATGCATTCTGAAAAAATTTCCAGGTGTTGCACTTTTTTCAGCTTCGTTTTCTGGACTTTATATGTACAATGTCTTGATTTATTTGCGTTCTGTTTAAAAGTAAAAAAAAACTTTACGACCCTTTCTGATTTCATTTAATTACGACAAACCGTTTTAATTTTTTCCCCAACCTAAAAACAACTTTATATTAAAAGTTGTCAGAACGAATAACAGCCCAAATTACATGCAGGAATTAAATTATGGCAACACCAAATGAATTTTAAATTCGCCAGGTTTCCTCTTTAGTGCAACTTTGTTGAACAACATTCGTTAACGAACATCAATATGTACAATTATGTAAATGGTATGCAAAACCGTCGTTTTCGCAGACCGCCTTCAGGATTTGAATTCATTAAGGAAACAATAGGAAGACAGATAAGAACTCTAAAGTCTTCCGTTCGGCCACACTAAGATAGTTTCCGAGCGAGATCCGGTATGTTCGGCCCACTTTCGTGTTTATGTATCATTGACTACGAAGAATATTTCTGTATTCAAGAGATAATTAAACAATTGTATTTGGACAGTAGCAGCTTAAATCTGTGACAAAATTTATTACTGAACAAGACAGTCTGTCTTTTACTATTAATAAATTTATATTTTACATTGTTTAGTATTTGTAATACACGGTTCAGTTTTTTAGATTTAAATGATGAAATATTTCACTTCCGACTTTTTTGCTGCAACTGTTAATAGACGTAATAGAAGTCATTTAAAACAAAAAAATTAGACAAATCCCGCGAGTGCCTCGAAAAAAGCGTAAAAATGGAAAAAATAGTAACATAGGTACTTCAAAAGCTTAGATACATTAAATTTTTGCTTATATCTACTACGAATTCTTAAATATAAAAGTTGCGTGTTTTTTTTTGTAAATCAAAAATTAAATACTTATAAAATAATAAAGTAATTCATATTTTTTAAAGTAGAAAGTACTTTTATTTATACAAGGATTTATTTTTATTTTGTAATTTTGTCATGTTCATAAAATTTATTATTGCTTTGAAAATTGTGAGTTGCTTTTAAGCACTTTATACCTTAAATAAAAACTACTTTTCGGACTTCCATTGTCTTTATTTATTTTTTTTTACAACGTTTTGAACAGTAAGTCTCTGACCGTTTTCAAGTGAATACTAGATAGAGTATTCAACCACCGCTGTGTTCACACGTCGTTGTCGTGATTGGGCCCAGTAGGATCTTTTGGAACATGCGCTAGAGTTGCTGGTTATCGGCAACTCTTTTGGCTAGCGGAACGGGATCCGAAGCTAAGATGAACACAAGGCTTAACTCAAGGTGTTGTGTGCCGGTGAGTGAATGACATCCTGTGCCTTAAACAGGTGTCTCCAACGTTGCCCCTGAGATACAGGGCGACCTCTCAGAGTATCTAGCCTTACTGCCGTAATTCGGGGCTCTGTCGTGGTGGACTATTACAAACCTAGCTCCAAACAGAAAGCGGAAGGAACCGCTTTCATAGGAAAAAAGTGACAAAGGTGCGCTGACCGAAACAGATAAATCCGTTTCGAAAGGTGCCCCTGAAGTGACCGGCGCCTGTTTCACGGGGAAAGGCTAATCCATCCCGAACAAACAGGTGCTTAGAAAGGGATCCCTGAATCCAAACAGAAGGCGGACAGAACCGCCTTTATGGGGAAAAGGTTTCCCTGGCTTTAAACAGAAAGCGGATAGGACCGTTTTCATAGGGTATGGCCGGAGATGCAGCCTCAAAAGAAACATCTGGTTCATATGACAAGGACCTGGTAGCTACCCACGTCACTAGACCGCAAGAGGAGGGCATGACGGATCTAATCGTCTGCTCGTCATACTCTCCAGGATACAGGTACACCAGAATACATCAGAACACATATTGTGCTCGTGTCAGGTAGCGACACTCCCCAAATCTGATGTCGGATTTATTAGAACTCTGATCCTATTGGGAGAAATATGAAAAGGTGTGAGCCACAATAGACCGAGCGGTCGCAGTGGAGGGCGTAAAAAGTCCACTCACTGCGACGTTGTGAAAAAATTAAATAAAGTCAATGGAAGTCCGAGAAGAAGTTTTATTTCAACTTACAACATTGTCTAGAACCTTCAGAGAAACACTTTATACCTGTTTCACACTGTTCCAAAATCTTGGTACAATGACTCTACTGCCCGCTAAAAAAAGCTAAACCCTTATTGGATTTTTTTTACAAAATTGAGTGACATGATAAAATATGGCGTAAATTTTTGATGAAAAACAACCATTCTCTACTATTTTTAAGCTTTCAAAACTTTTACAAATTTAAGACCGCCGATATCGCATATAGCTCGTAAAATATCAACATTATTGATTAGTCTTTTGCATTGATTGCCTTAAAAAATTAAAGATTCATGGGAAAAATCTGTCTTCATTAAAGATTTTGGCCCACTCAAAGCAGTGGCGGCTCGTGGTACCTAAAACAGGTGAGGCCCAAAAAAAGAATAAATTTCCACGTCACCTTGGTGCTTCAACACCTGAGGTATTATTCACTGACGCGTTGAAGTTTTTTTTTATGGACTTCATCGCCAATAGCCCTACTAAAACCATAATAAAATAATAAAAATAACTTAAAAACTCTACAAATTTGTACCTTATTCAAGTACAAAAAAATAATAACAAAAAATAAAACATGTCTAACGACAACAAAAAAATTGTTTAAGTAGTACTAAATGCTAAAAAACACAAAATAGATCTCTTATTGTTAAAAAAAAAACAAAAAATAATTCTCTTATTGTTAAAAAAACAAAAAATGATTCTCTTATTGTTAAAAAAAATAAAAAATAATTATGTAAGGATATTGATAGGGACAAATAAACACTTATTTGTGTTTATTCACCTTCAGTACCCATAGAGAGAGAGAGGAGAGAGAGAGAGAGAGAAAAAAGAAGAGAGAATAAAAAATTATCATCATCACAAAATAAGTTCCTTATACGCGTAATTAAGAAAATAATTAAAAATTAAATTTAGGCAAAATAATGAATAATTAAGAGTTTTTACTTTTGGTAAATTAAGTCTATTCGACGGTTTTTCAAATTTGCAAATTTATCTATAATATCCTCATAAAACTGGGTATCCTCACTAACACTTTGTAAAATTCCTTTTTCAATAGCCATCATTGACAAACCCGTTAAACGCTCTTGTGTCATGGTATTTCTTAAATAGGTTTTAATGCGCTTAAGACACGAAAAATCTCTTTCTACCGTTACACTTGTTGCGGGGATAGTTAATACTAGGCAAAAGAGTTTATAAGTTTCCGAAAAGATCATTTTAAATTCCTTGTATAATATTTCTATTATTTGTTGAACATCGAGATTACAAAATTGTTTGTCCCTGTATAAAACATTAAGTTCGTTTTTAGTCGGTCTAATTCAAAAACATTTGGATACATTTTTAATAAACATTCAAATGATTTTTCGGGAAAATTCTTAGAATATTCGGTAAATTTTGAAGAATCTACTAATGAAAGAAAATTTAAATCGTGGAGATTATTAAAACGAGTACTTAACTGAAGGGATATACAATCTATAATTTCGTAGTACAATATTTTATAGCCCGAAAAGATTTCTAATTCATGACCACTTTTTCCCCTTTTACTTGGTAATTCAGTTCTGTTTTTTGCCCAATTAAAAAACCCTTTAAACTTTTCTTCATTTCTTAATTCGGAAATTCGTTGAGCAGCGATTTTGATTTGGTTAGAGCAGTAGTTTATATCTAGAGTTTTATTTTGCAGAATTTGAAAAAGTAAATCAGTGCACGCGAAAATTTCGTAATAGATCTTGGTCAAAATAGCGAAGTCGAAGTCTTGAAAATGTTTTACAAACAAATCCTTTTGCCGAATTTACTGATTCTGAACCGGAAGTTTTGTCATCAATTATAGTTTGGAACACTAATTTTAAGTTATCCCATTCAGTGGCAACTAAATTTAAAATTTTGGAACGGGTATACCAGCGAGTTTCGACCGATCTTGGTATCCTTTTTCCGACTATTTGATCGAGAACAAGGCGCGCTTCGCTGAATTATGAAAATAGGTTGGTATACCTAACAAAGTACAAAAAAAATTCGACTTTTATCGATTTGTTTAGTGCCTTGCTGCAGCACAAGGTTTAATCATTGCGCAGCAATGGGTAAACAAAGCCAAGGGAGCTGAAGATTTTATCTTTGCTTGAAGCCCATTTAGCTCGCCAGACATAACACTGGCCCCGTCATAACACTGAGCCACTAATCTTTCCCTAAAATTATATGGCTCCAGAACGCTCTCTAACAAATTATAAAGAGCATCTGCTGTTCAATTTTCGCTGACATCAAAAAAACCCAAAAATCTCTCATACAGACACCCTTTTATGACGTATCGAATAGTTATCGCACATTGGGAACGCTCTGTTATATCTGTTGTATCATCTGCCATTACACCGAAAAAAAGACTTTCCTTATCATTTACTTCATTTTTAATAAAATCTGTCAAATATTCATGAATACAAGAAATTAGTTCGTTTTGTATGGTTTTAGACTGCCCTGTAAAAATGTTGCTAAATTTTTCACAATGTTCAGTAAGGTCTTGATTACGTTTAATTAAGCATTTAAAAATTTCTTTAAAATTTCCTCGATTTATTGACTCTAAACTTTCATTATGTCCCCGAAAAGGTAGTTCTTGTTTTCCCAACGTAAGTGTAACATCAATTAAATAACTAATTAATAATCGATTTTTGCGAACATTTTCGTTGTATAAAATTTTGTTTAAACTAGCGTTTTCCTTTAATGCATCCTGAATGGTGGCCCTATTTTGCTCTAACCGCACCAAAGCCATGAAGTTTTTTATGTGCTCTTTAGAAGCCTCGTGCATTTTGGTACTACGAGAAAAATATTTCAAGTCCCTAAAACCATCTTTTGAGCACCATGAATTTTTCGCCTTACCCAATAAAATACACGGCCAGCAATACAGACTCTGTTTATACGAACTCCCGCAAAGCCATTTATAACTATCATACCAAGAAGTTTGAAACGTTCGGAAGTCTCCCGACCCACCCTCTTTTCGCTAATAACCGCCATTAATTTTGGTGTTGGCCGACTCTCTAATATTTGCCGTTTTTCCACTTCAGGTCGTCGCGAGAAAGGGGTTTCAAGCAAAGATAAAACAATATCGTGAGAGGGATTCATTATTACGATAAGTATTTTTAAATTAAAACCGGTACAAGATAAAACAAAGTAACAAAGCAAATATTTTTAAACCAAACCAACCAAAAAAAATTATGCTGTGGCTATTATTAAAATACAAAACAAATAGGTACTGCTTACCAGGTTTTAAGGGCTTATGCCTTACCTCGAAAGTCTAAAATCGCCAAACACAAACACCTGTTTTAAACCAGAAAGATTAAATACTACCCCGCCTCTCTAATAGGCACGTGTCTATAGTCTAAATTATTATTTAATATAACGGTCGCAGTTGCAATTCCTATGCCGTGATCTAATTATAGAAACAAATAAATCACCTCACACCTGATTCTTCAAGAAGAAAAGAGAGGAGATGAACGAGATAGACAATATAATGTTGCCAAATTTCAAATACGCACCTTCTAAAGCGACCATTTGGCAATATGCAGCCGATACAAGCCCAAAATTGTGGGCCTCAACGGATGCAAAAATTCGCGTATTTAAATCCTCGTCTTGTGCAGTTTGCGTGGTGGGGTAGCATAGCGTTGCATCGGCGATTTGTGACGCATATGAAGCCCAAATTTCGGAGATTACTATTTTGTTACTATGCGATAGGAGGGTCTATTTGAGCGATTGGAAGGTGCGCGCGCTAAATTTAAAAGATATTATTTTAAATTATAATGTTATTTTAATGTTTTGATACTTTTAATAATTAGAAATTAGTTAAAAAGCGTTTTATATTTAAATAAATTTTACATTATATGTACTGCTGATTGTACCTGTAACAGTGTAATTTTACATGTGAGGCCCGGCCTCAGTTGCTTCATATGGCGAGCCGCCACTGACTCAAAGCTGACACTCTTAAAATCTATCAGCATTTTATAAAATAAAGTGTTGACTCCACCCAATAACAAATACTATTTGGGCAGTGGAATAATCTTTATAATTTCTTTATTTCAATACAACGATAAAAAACGGAAAAATTTATGCAATTTTTTTAAAACTTAGCTTATTTTTTTTTTTGGATATCTATTCTTCATATTTTTTCTTACACGATCTGATAGTTCTGGAATTTCCACAAAGATTTTATAGATTAGAATGTTAATCGCACCATGTACATAGATAAGAACTAGAATGAGTTAACAATTCAGCCAAAATATTCGTTACACAGAATCATTGATATACGCAAAAGTGTGATGTTTTTTACGCTTTTTTTCAATTTTTTTAAAATGCGCTCAGGGGATTGCCTAATTTTTGTTTTAAATGACTTTTAATTACGTCTATTATCATTTTCCGCAAAAAACTCAAAAGTAAAATTTTTCATCATTTAAATCGAAAAAACCGAACCATGAATATGATAAAAAATATCTGTTAAATAACAATTGGTCAATTTATTTTTTTGCAGGCTTTTGTTTTGGTAATTCCAAAGCTCAAAACAACCATTTGCAATAAAAAGGTTTCATCTGAAACACTTGCAAAAAATTATTTACTCTTTTTTCTGGAAATCTTTTAGTAGTTGTATTTTAGTGATGAGTTTTTCCATGTTTATATTTTGGTGGTTAATTAGTGTAGACTTTAAAAGTTAAGTTAGTTTGATTTTACTGTTGTTGATATTATGTTTTGATTTTTTTTTTTTTGAAGAAAGTAAACCAGCAAGGCACTTTTAATTATGCATTTTATCAGCCTTTAGCTACACCATTTGTCTTAATCTTGTATTTTTTTACAAACATATGTTTGTGGAGTTTACAATGGAATATTTTTCTTTGCAGTAGAATTATGTGTTTTTAATAACCCTTTTTAAAACCATAAAGATAACACATCTTTAAAAGATCACCAACTAAAGTTAATATACAAGATCTTCAGAAATTATTTTTATTTTGGAAACAGTTTAAAAAAATGGTGAATTTCTTGACGGTTCATTAATTTTGATCGAGCAAAAAATATTGTTTAAACACGTTATAGTTATTTGTACAAACAGTTGAGAAAATCAATATTTTTCGTAACGAGCAGATTTCTCGCTTCGCTCTTTTCGCAACAGAGTGTGAGTTATGAAAAATAGTGTTTCCCAACGCGTTTTATACAATATTTTTTCCTATTTTATATAAAATATATTTTTTTTTTCTAATTTGACATTTAAAGTGACACTTTTTAAAACTCATTGACATTGTCAAACATCTAACTTTTTATCACCAGTTGTGAAAAATTTTACTTTTCGTAACTAGTTATGAAAACTAAAGGCTGGTTTATGCAGGCGACTAAATCCGATTTAACTTTTATATGTTACCGTGAAAGTTAGAAATTGGTAAATGACGACATTCACCGGTGAATGTCAAAAATTAAAAAAAAAACTCAACGAAAACTAACCAAAACTAACAACTTTGGTGCGTTCTTGTTAAAATTAATAATTTTGGTTGGTTGTGGTTAGTTTTGGTTAGTTGTCGTTCAGTTTTTTTTTAACTTTTGACATTCACCGGTGAATGTCGATATTCACCAATTTCGGACTTTCACGGTAACATATATAAAATGATTTTAACTTTAAGAATTTCTAGACCATTTAAAGAGAATATTTACATTTACCTTACGCAAGCGCACAGAAACACGAAAATTTTGTCAAGATGGTATTAATCTAGGTATTTTTATTTTAAATATTAAAATAAATGTCTTTAACATAATGACATATTTCAGTTTGACCATTTTTTATGTTTTGACAATGTTTTGATTATTTTTTGTGCTTGGTTTGTTACAGTTTTTGTATTAATTTATTATGGAAAAAATACATTATTCAAATAGAAATAAACGTAAAGCGAGAAGCTCGGTCTAGGGGAATTTGAAGTTTGGTTAAACTGCTTGTGCATGCTTATTTTCATTTTTATTTAATTTGACTTTAAGAAGGTAAAAGTTGACCAACTTCTTAAAGGAAAGAAAAAGTTAAATTGGTATGCAATGATCTTACACTAAAGATAAATTAAAATTAAATTAAACTTAAAGTTGTCTGCATAAACCAGCCTTAAGATATTTGAAAACGTCAATGAGTTTTGAAAAGTGTCACTTTAAATGTCAAAATTAGAAAAAGCACTTTTACGCCCTCATTGAAATAATACCGACGGATGGCAAAATTTATCCTTAAAAGTAGAGGTTTTATTTTACATCCTGGGTACTAAAATACATGTTCTAAATATTTTTAAATACATTACAAAGCTTTGAATTACGTGCACAATGTGTTTATTAAAATAAAATAGAAAAGCGCTTTCGATAATCCAACTATTTATCATTAGTAAAAATTAATATTTTTTGGACTAAATGTCTTGTTTTATTTTATCAAAGTTTAAAAATTAAATAAAGGTTTTACAAGAAATGCAGAAATAATATTTAACTTAAAAATTATTCTATTATTATTTTTTTAATTATAACCAAAAAAAAATCCATAAAAGGCCATGCATTTAATAAAATACCATAAAAATGTACAAATTAAAGGAGGAAATTTGATAACTATAATTTAGTAAAAAAATAACCAGAAAAATCTGAATATTTACAAAAATTTTAAAATATACCTGCCCAAGAGTTGTGTTAAGACTGGTAAGCTTTTGCTTCCACATCGGAAAAATACATAATATTTTTGGTCCTTAAAGGGTTATATCTACTAATTCAAATTTGGCGTAACGTGTCATTGAAGCATGATGCTACTTTCGGCCAAATATGGAGGTCCTTAAAAAAATCCAAAGGATCCAAAATATCACGCAAAATCTACATTTTTTGCTTTTCATGTTTGTTTCTATTTTGCAACCAGTATGTTACAAGCTTCGTCTAATAGTTGCTTTTCCTGTAAACCTAAGACATTTTAAAGAAACAATTGCACTCTCGCCATTCTGTCAAGAATATATTAGATGGTCTGATTTTTAAAGATTTATTTAATATTATGGTATGTATACATTTGCTTGTTTAATTGATGGCTTGAGGACAAGAAGGACTGTATTAAAAATATATATTTTTTATAGTTTTTAAATACTCAAATGAAAATTTTTCAATTTCAAAAGGGGTTCATAATTTTCCTCTTAATAACCCTGGCAAATACTTTTATCAAATTCTGTTTGTAGATTAAGTTTCAGATCATTAAATGCTTACATTATCTGCAAAAAAGTAAATTTTATCAAGCAAGCCGTAAATGAGTTATTAAATTATAAATTTCACAGTGCAAAACATAATTTATTTGTTTTAATTGCTTTTCACTATGTTTGATGGTAGTATTGCAAATATTTTATCGGGAACAAATGCAACTCCTAGATGTATCGTTTGTAAAGCCACACGCAAGAAAATGAACTTAGATACCTGAACTAAAATATTTAACACCGAATATTATAAATTTGAAATAATTTTGCTTTACTGCTGCGTTCGTTTTTTTTTTTTTTATTTCTTACTACATATTTCGTTTACCACTTAAAAACTGGCAATAATTTTTTTTAAACTCAGACTTACGTGCTAAAATTGCGGAAATCGACAAAAATTTAATTGTGAAGTTTTCTTTAATTTTTAGGATTTTGGCCACTGGCTGTAAAATTAAATTATTATATTTAGAAATTTACCAACCGATACAAAATCCTTGTAGAGATCGAACGCTGTTAGAATAACACCGATACGTCACGGTTTTATACGGGTTTGCCATATGAGACCGTGACGTATCAGTGTTGTTCTTACAGCGTTCGATCTTGCAAAACTTAAATCCTTCGTATTACATTACACAGTCAAGTACGGTTCATAAGATAATGATTTAGGGGTACGATATAATTGTTTTTACCTATTGGCCAGCTTTCGAAAAATGCTTTGTTAACCAAACAGAAGGAATTGAGACCCATTCGATTATCAAACACCCGGAAAATATCCAGAGTAGCTAAAAAAATTGATATTCAAAGAACACTTCTGTTAACTTCTCACCTTCATATATCATGTCTTCAAAAAACTTCGTCGAGAAATAAAATGTTTGAAGATCACACTGATATACAGAAATATATACTAAAGAACCATCCTTAAGTTTGCCTTATTCATTAAAGGAGAAATAACTAATACTTAGTGTTATAGTTACATTTATGTTAGTGTGTGTATTATGTATATAGCACAATGCTTAAATAGTATTAACCAATTTATTTGTAAATTAAAAACAACCCTATTTTGGGTTAAATAAGTTCCTGTACTTTTATCACTATTTAATTAACCCTGTCTTGATTTCATCAATAAATTTTGTGAAGGGGTGCTGTCGTTTATATAATTTTTTTTTAATTAAAATATTTAGTATGTAAAAAATATAGTCAAACTTTAGGTTTTCTTTAATTAAAGATTCTTAAATTATTGTCAAATGCTAGACAATAATCAATTTTTTGTAAAAATATTTATTTTTGTCCATTAAACCATATACCGTGCAACACTGTGCGACGGTCAGCGAAAACATTGCTGACCGCTGTAATGATTAACTACAGTGTAGAGCTGAAAAGTTGCTACATAATCTGCAGTGTGGTTGATCGTACATTTTTTTGATATAGCTATGTTTGAGCTAAATCAGCGCTGATCATCGGTCGAGCAGTAGAATTTAAATGTTTTTTTTTGTTTATAGTTCACCTATTTTAAAACAAAAAATCATATTAATATAATGTGGATTTTATTGTGTTGCAATTTCTATCTGTTCAGTTTTATGTAAACAATTACTTGATAGCAATAAAGTTTCATGCCCACCATACACATTCAGTTATGTTTGTTCAAGCTATAAAACAAAATTCTAATTAAAAAATATTGATGAATTTTTTTATGGTTTTCATTATTTTTTACATACATACCTATCCACATAATCCTTAATTTTTAACTTCCGCTGGGATTGTATAAAAAATTTAATTTTGAAATATATGTAAATTTTAAAATATTTTGTACTTGATAATAATGATGTGTTATTTTATAGAACTGAAGTTTTATTTTCACAAAATAAAAATTGCAGCAATTTACTAAATTTAGTAAAACATCGTTCTTATCTCTTTACAGGTTAGGACACTACAATAATGAATAATAAAATTTTATTAGTTTTGCAAACCCTTGTTAAAAACTAATAAAAAGAAACATATGGGATATTCTAAATAGGAGTAGATCAAGTCCTTAAAACCAATTATTGAGAAATAATGACTTTTTTGTTTACTGCTTTAATTAATTCTGTTTGGTCTTTTTGGTCAAAAAACAAAAAATAAAAGAGACAACGTATTATGCTTTAATACCTCAATGTATTAAATATAACATACCTTATGAAATAGTAATAAGAGAACAAACCCTTAAGATATAATATTCGATATTTATTTAAAAATGGACTTAACCCACTTTTGTTTTAAACAGCCTTTATTTGCTTTGTTAAGAAAAATACGAAATCGTAAAATTAAATATTCTGTCTGAACACTAAAGATATTATTCTTTTGACATTGAATGCAAAATTAAATCGTTATTTTAAAGTGGTTTTTTTAATACCTTTTTAAAATATAAAGTCATACTTTTGGGGACATGAGATGCTTTATACCCCTGATCAATAATTCTAGCGTAATTATTTTAAGCGATCTAGCCAAAGCAAGAAAAATTATTTTGACAAAACATTTAAGCTTTAATAAAAGCAGTGTGTTTCTAAGCGCATAGCCTTGTTTTTTTCTCTCTTACAATACCTAACCCATATAGCAAAAATTATTACAAAAAAGTGGCCGTTCTACAAGGTTAAATATCTACCAATTAAGTTGTTACATAATACTGTTAAAATATAAAGGTGCTTTAGTAAAGTGCAATGCAGTTATACAAAGTAATTCCTAAGTTGAGGATTTTTCCTTAACTGTGTATCAAACTCGTTAAAATAAGCAACTTTTTAATTTTTTTTTTCAAAAACCCAAAAATAACAAAACTACATAAATTTATTTAAAAGTGTAACAGTGCGGGCCTGGGCATAAAAAGATAGTTTATTTCTTATTTATGCTTGTTTTTTGTTTTGTTAATCACGCAGTATGATTCAGTCGCATCGGATTAACCAGACGAGGCGAGAGTTAATTTTAATTTTAAAACATTGTTAAATCGCAAAAATGCACAATCCAAAAACAATTAATAGGTGGATATGTCCCTTATTTACGAAGTGTCGTTAATTTGTGCTTCAAGATCTTACGCGCGACGGTTTTCCATGCGAGCTCATTCTGGAGCCAAGTATTCGCATGATTGCAAGTCAGGTCGGTTTAAGTAAAAAAAAAAAATAAGAACAACATTGCGGGAAAATCACGTCCAACCCGGCCAAGCTCTACAGCAGCCAGAAGACTTCCTGGGCGGTGGCAACTTACTTAAGACAGGACCGTATTCAGAACACTTAATGAATGTAAGTTTATTATTTTTCAGTGTTTTGAAAAAAGTTATTTAAAAAAGTTGTTTATTTTAATAAGTTCCATATACAGTTAAAAAAAAAGCGTCAACTAAGGAATCACCCTGTTTTAAATTTTACTTTAATAACTAACCCAGTATTTTTTAAATTAATTAATTAAAAAACCTAAAATAATAAAACCAGTGAATCAAAATATAATAATAAAACAAAAATAAATGGATGAATTTTAACAAAAAAAATATAAAGTTTTTTTAACTGTGGCTACGTAAAACTTTTTAATGGGAAGTTCTTGCAACCTGTTAACAAAATTCTTAAAACACAAAAATATTTTGTATGTGACAGTTCCGATATTTTCGCATATTAAAATTTATAAACAAACCTATTTTTTACAAAATATTGAAACACGGAAATTTTAGAAAGTAAGATACCATATATTATTTAACACATTACTTTTCAATTCGTGTTGAAACGTGTGATCCGTACACCAACATTTTTTCTTGGTCTATGCACATAAAATCAAATTAGAACACACTCTGTACATATGTTACGGGCTCGGTCATAGCCCGCTAAAGGCCATTGTTTCTGTCATGGTGAGAGGCATCCAGTCAGCAGTTTTATTTGTTTTCCTTACAGCTTCATCATTTTCTCACCTAATGTATTTTTTATTTTGTTTTTATTATTGTGCTTGTTTTTAAGTGTTTTCTATTATTTATTATTAGGCATTTTTTGTAAAATACAGCTTAAACCATTTAGTCTATCTTAACAATTAATCTCATTCTTTGGATTTAAAATGGTGGATTAAACCTTCACTTAAAGAACGTCTTGACAGAAAAGTGTTTGTTGTTGAATAAAGATTTACTTTTAAATGTAAATATAAGTTTTATTTAATTTAAACTAAATTTTTATACTAAAAAGTGTAAGCCGCCTAAGTATACCAATATTAATATATAATTTATATTAAAGAGATTCTTAAGGAAAATGTAATTGTTAAGATAAAAAGAATTATTATTAAACACAATATTTTATATTTTTCGTTAAACTATTTTTTTATAGGACAGCTTAAAATTAAATTGACAAGTTTCAAATATTGGTATCGTAAGTTTTAAATCCTAAGACCTTATTCAGGTATGCATATAATAAGCTTTACCATACCTATTATAGTGGGATAGGATAGCAATACAAATCATAATAATATTTCAGTGCTGGCGGCGATTGTCAACTTTTGAATATAGATACTGTATATGTCAAAGATGAAAAAACGCCCAGACCTTAAAAATGTCAGTCTTCCCAACCCCAATAAAGACGTCATCAAATACGGGACTAAGATACTGATTTTAAGCATATAGACATCCAGTTCAACGTTAAAAATTTTATTAAAATCGATATGAAAATACTACTTATACATAATTTCTATAAAAAAATATTATTTTTGTAATATTCTGACCAATATGTCATTTAATGTCAAAAATTTGACGTTATACCCGTGTCTATTTTTAAACATAATTTTCTTGCGGTAAAAAATATAGTAGTACCTACTGATTTTTAGATGAATCTGTAGAAAACAAAATTTTGGTATAAAGCATTTTAATAAAAATAAACAGTAAACCAAAATTAATAATTCTCAGAACACTGTCCTTCACAAGCGCACAATTGCGTACACCGAAGACCGTTTTTGACACATTTGCACACAGAACATCTCTGTTTGCAGCTACAGGTAATTGGTTCTTTACAACTTTTTGCAATATTCGGAATAGTAGACCACAAGGTCTGAAACCCGCCACCAGTTTTTCCCGACCCCCAAGTATCGGGGGAAGGAGGTTGATAGTACTTTTCCAAGCAGTGCTTTCATGAGAGCGCTTGAAAAGTGGCTCGCTTGATATGCTGAAGTAAAGCATTTTCCGCGGGAGGTATATACTCAATTGCTCTACTTTTTTTAATAAAAAGAAATCGTCGACACTCACTAACTGTATTTAAAGGAGATGTTGACATCATACAAAAGAATCACAAAGCTGTGCATGGTACGCATGATGTCATCATCTGGAAGTCTTCCCATTAGCAGCTGTTCAAAGAGTAATATATATATATATATATATATATATATATATATATATATATATATATATATATATATATATATATATATATATATATATATATATATATATATATATATATATATATATATATACCGGTGTTTCAAATTCGACTCTCACCATTGGGATCTCGAAACTATAGGAGATACGAAGGTGGTTAAATTGGGGCAAAGTTGTCACATAAATGACCAACAATATACCGTTTAGAAAGTTTGAAAATTCCTAGTAATTCCGGAGATATCCGGAAAAAAACGAAATTTTACATTTGGAGCATAAACAATCCCCGGCAGTTTCGAGAATTACGACCCCAAGTGGGATTCAGTCTTAATGTCTGGGCAGGCATTTATAAAAATAGAATTTTGAGACCTCATTTTTTCAACGGAAATTTGAACGCTGAAATGTATTATCAGTTTTTGACGTCAACTTTTGAAGACTAATTGGACGATTTACCATTAGCAAACTATAACAGTATTTGGTTCCAACAGGATGGTGCTCCACCTCACAACACAAGACAAGTATCTGATTATCTTTCCGAAAGGTTTGGTGACAGGTGGATTGGGAATAATGGGCCGGTAAGATGGCCAGCTAGGTCTCCAGATCTCAATGTCCTCGAAACATTTTTATGGGGTACGTTGAAAAACCGAATTTATGGGCAAGGCGAATACCAAAATGTCGAGGAACTTCAACTCAACATCGTTAGGGAGTTTGAAAGATTAAGAAGGAGAGAAATAAATCGCGCAGTTAATAACATACAGAGAAGAGTGGCGATTTGTTTGAAAATGACGGCAGCATTTTGAAAATGTTATAAATTTTTAGTTCTAGTTTTTAGTAATTTTCTGTTATTTAAACCATTCGGTTGTCATTTTGTTGTCTAGAGGCTTTCAAACGAACCATACTCAGCGAAGTTTCTATCCAATAATTTGAATAAAGTTCGATGAGGTTGTCGTCTCGGGATACGAGTTAAGATACACTTCCGATGTTTTCACACTGTTCCTATCATTCTTGTAATAAAGTTTTACCATATCTAGTTTTTCTTCATTGGTGAATTCCATTTTTAACGACACCAAACTGACAGTAAACACAGAATATCATTTACACGTCACCGATTTGAGAAATCAAAGCCAACTACGTTATAAAAATATTCTAGTTAATTTTTCGGATTTTCCGGCAACAAGGGTAACTTATGATACATCGTTAAAAATGTGATAAAAGGCCATTCAAATTTGTGGAATTCCTATGGCGTCCATAAGAAAAAAAAGTTGATGATGGTTACGGAAAAACGAAACGTTGAGTTGCAAAACTATGAACATCATTCGATAGAGCGGAAAAGTACAATGGAAATGTATTATTTATTTTTGAATTCGTTGAAAAGAAACCCAGGAAAAAATAAAACTATTTTCCAAAATTCGTTTTTTAATTTCTAACGGATTTTTATAAATCACTTTTAAACCTTACTTAGTTTTTCCGAGATCCCAACGGAGAGTCGAATTTGACTAGAATTGACCAAATATATATATATAATATATATATATATATAATATATATATATATATATATATATATTATATATATATATATATATATATATATATATATATTATATATATATATATATATATATATATATATATATATATATATATATATATATATATATATATATATATATATATATATATATATACCGGGGTTTCAAATTGACTCTACCATTGGGATCTCGGAAACTATAGGAGATACGAAGGTGGTTAAATTGGGGCAAAGTTGGGCATTTATGTGACCAACAACATACCGTTTAGAAAGTTTGAAAATTTCAGTAATTCCGGAGATATCCGGAAAAAAAGAAATTTTGGAAAATAGTTTTATTTTTTTCCGGGTTTCTTTTCAACGAATTCAAAAAAAAATAATACATTTGCATTGTCACTTTTTCCGCTCTATCGAATGATGTTCATAGTTTGGCAACTGACGTTTGTTTTTCCGTAACCATCATCAACTTTTTTTTTCTTATGGACGCCATATGGGAATTCCACAAATTTGAATGGCCCTTTTATCACATTTTTAACGATG
>JAHBCN010016959.1:0-18832 GCA_019359885.1 Listronotus oregonensis | reverse complement strand
TCAGCATCTTATTCTGTAACAACGTGTATACAAAAAACAAGACCAGACAACAATGTTTAAAATAATGATTTGTACCAAACCCGGAAGGGGGTGAGGATATTCGTGAAAAAAAAAAGACCACTAAAAAATTAGGGGTTAAAGGACAAAAAGACAAGGAAAAGGGAAACGTCGAAATCAGAGTTTCCCCGAAACGCTTGGTAAAAACAAACCCCCAGGTCGGAAAAAAAAATTATTAACCCACTGGAGGAAAAAAATTTAAAGAAGATGTAAAAATTTAAAAAATAAACAAAATGTTTTACAACCTAGTATGATATTCCGAATATCTGGCAGCCGTTGTTAAACTGTAAAAGATCGGTCAAGCTTCGGTAAACAAGGATAGTATATAAGTCGTAGTTTTTAAGAATATTTTAAGTTATTACTTAAAAAGGGGTTGGGAGATCCATCCAACCGAAACGTTGTGTATCAATTAACAAATAATAAAGAAAATGAAAGTCTAAAAATTAAGTGCTATTGAAACCAAAAATTGTCAACACACATTTAAGGAAATTTTTTAATCATCTGCTAATCGGGAAAATAGTCCAATTATTATAACAAAAAAAGGTTTTTTTGTAATTAAGGAAAGATATCTGGCTGCGCCATGACTTCCAAAATAACCTGTAGAATACTAAAAAAAAAAAACCCAAACCCTTTTTTTTTAAGAAATTTTTTAAGCAATAATTTTTTAAAAAAGGGTCCTTTTTGTTTTTTTTTTTTAATATAATAAAAGTACTGTCTATATATCACTTTATTATAAATACCGTTTGTAGAGAATTCAAATACCTAAAAGGGTTTTTTAAAAATTCCGATCCGACCATTTTTCACCTAGGAAAGCCGGAAAACGTTTTAGAACAGCCTTTTTTAAAAATTCGTATCTCTGTTAATTTTTTTAAAAATTTTTTTTGAAAATAATATTTAATATTATATAATTTAAGCTGTCGAAAGATGGAAATTTCGCATTAATAGTTTTTATTTAATTGCACTAAAACAAATTAGGCCCTTATCTTGCAAGTGCCAAATATTAGGCAAATGGTCCAATTTTAATTTTTAAAACGGATTTTTAAAGTTGAGATTAAAAGCTACAAATTGATATCCACTTTTTTTATATAAGTTTGGAGAATATTTTTAAAAAAATGTTTTAGAACTTAGCGCGACGAGCGAACATTCGCGGCAGAGACGTATATTCGCTGGTGGGCCCCTCCACAGTCGGCTCAGTACCTCCCAGAGAAATAGAAGGGGGAAAAGCGCTTGACCACTGCGCATCCAATTTTACGAGGACGGCATGTGAGCCGCCATGGTTGTTTTACTTGTCAAATCAAAATTGAATTTGTTTTGTTTTCTTTGTTGTTCTCATGGAATAAAAAGGGTTGTCGTATAAACAAGAGTTTTTGTATATGTTTTGTTTACTTTTGGATTAGATTTGGCTTAGTATCTTTCGTTTTATTTTATTTAAAAACCAATAATGCTTTAATTTATTTTTAATGAACATGTTGTTGCGTGAGAGGGTGTTCCAATTTCGGAAGATATAGTAAAAAGAGAAGATATTATTTTCGTTTGAATCCCATTTTATATAGTGAAAATTTTTTTATTGGGTAAATAACCTAGAAAAATTAAAGCTAAAATAGTTTTATTGTAATTTTATAAGATAACATACATTATAATAGTTTAGGTCTTTGGATTTTTGCATACTTGCAGGCGCAACAAAATTTACATGTAATATTTTAATTTTAGATTTCCAAAAGAGGAAGTTTTGGTTAAAAAATGGCTGAGTATACTGCAAATGAACAATTGGTCAGCTAGCAGATACATTTGTTTAAAACAGTTCCTGGATAGTGAACATATAGGACAAGGAAAAATTTTAAGACAAAATGTTAAATCTTTGCTTTTTTTTTGGGTGGCATTTCCACCTACCCACCAATTCCATGGCGAAACACCATACCAAAAATATTTAAGGAAAGAATAAGAAAAAGTTAAAACCCAAATTGATTCCATTTAATTTAAAAAACCATTAATAAAAATATCTTGTTTTATTGTTAACCCAATATTTAAGCAAACTAACCTACCGGATTAAAGAAGAATGTCACTTTTCTATTCCTAGAGGGAGAGTGTGAACTTGCCCATGATTGTGTCTATATAACTCATTATTATGGTATCTTAGTATTGGCAATTGCCAAATATTAATATTCAAATTGTCTCTGGGAGCCTAAATATAAACTAATTATGAAATAATTTGTTCAATTAGAATGTTGTGTGATCTACAATATTTAAACATCGATAAAAATTATCTTAAATTATACAATACAATAAGATTAATTTCAGGCAGAAATTTATGTTTGAATTTTACAATATTAATTGTCACAAAACAACCTATTCTCGAAAAAATTATTTTAAGAAATTTGGGGAAAATAAGCTACAAAAAAAGGACTTTTGTCTGGTTGTTTCTGAAAACTAAAAAAAGGAGTATAGGTATTGAAAAAAAAGTATCAAAAAAAGATATGTGAATGGCAGCTGACCTGAGCATTGTTTAAAATGGTATAGGTAAGCAAAACGAGTGGTATAAGTTAAGAGGTTAGTATCATCACAGTGCATATAAAATTAAATATAGTATGTATTTTTCTTTAAATATATAGGACCTTCCTTTTATAATTTTCAAAGGAAGAAAAAACCTTTCCCTTTTTGATCACCTATTAAGATGATATATGATTATAGATATTGTTAAACAACCATTTTATAAAATAAAGGTGTTCAATTTGGCCAACTACATGTATTATCCAGTGTCATTTCTTTGAGTAAATGTACTTTTTAATGCAAAAAAAAAATTGACATAAAATACAGTATAAATAAAACGCTTCTTTACTGATTATTTATTTTATTTAATAAAATGCTATTTGTCCCTATTGCATGTTCTCGCTGGGAAATTCTTTAGGATGCCTTTTATATTGTATGCATTTTTTGCTATATATTCTCTTATTGTAACTTTAGGTCTGGTTGTTAATCAGAATTAGTTAACACTTTTTGTAAAAACCCCCAAATTATTTTAAAAATTCTTAAAAGAGCAATTTTCATAAAAAGGTGAAATACTGTACGCAAATTTTGAATAACAGAGGCCTTTATTAAACTTTTAAAGAATCCATTAAAAAATATGTTTACTTTAGAGTTTTAAAGACAGCACTGAGTTATTGGGTAAAATTATTAAAGCTTTTTTTGGGAAACAAGTTGGTATTTCGATTTTAATTTCCTTTATCGTTTCTGCGAAGTCAAGGGACTTCTTGCCCTTTTTTAAAAAATTGTAATATATATTATATGCATATTTATAAGATTCTGCGTTTTTATCCATACTAAAAATTCAAAAAACACATTATGAGGATTTCCAATATTCTGAGCTTTTTACCAAGAAAAACTTTAACCCATAAATATTTTCGAATTCATAAAATTATTCACCTGATAGTATACTGTTTAATAATGGTACATGTTTCATCTTTAAAATTTTAATTTCATTCATAAAACGTAATATTATTTATTCAAAACCATTTTTTTTAAAATTTTTTGTTTACAAACAAGATTAGAATGCAAGCACAAATGATGAAAAAATGACAAGCAAAAGCAACCATGGGGGGGCCCCCCATATTAGACTTTTCGCGCAGATTGAAGGCTTTCTCCTCTTCTCTATTTCTCTGGTACCTCCTCAGCAGCATAGGAGAAGCGAGAGACGGGCTAGTGGGCTACGTATTCGCTGCTGGGCGTCCCTCCACGGTCGACTCAGTACGTCTCGGTCGCGAATTTTCGCTCGACGCGCTAGGTTCACAAGCATTTTTAACAATGTTCTCCAAACTTATATGAAAATGTGAGATATACAATTTGTAGCTTTTAATCTCAACTTTAAAAAGCCGTTTTAAAAATTAAAATTGGACCATTTGCCTAATATTTACGGCACTTGCAAGATAAGGGCCTAATTTGTTTATAGTGCGATTGAATAAAAACTATTAATGCGACAATTTCCATCTTTCGGCAGCTCAAAGTATATGTTATTGACTATCATTTCCCAAAAAATAAGTGCTTAATATTGAAAATTAACGAAGACAGGAATTTTTGAAAAAAGGTCTGTTTTAAGCGTTTTTCTGGCTTTTCTCGGTGAAAAATGGTCGGATCGGGATTTTTCAAAAATCATTTCGTAGGTTTTTAAATTCTCTGCAAACGGTATTTTATGAGTAAAGTGATATATAGCCAGTACTTTTTATTATATTAAAAAAACGATAAAAAGGCCATTTTTTAATAATTATTGTTTACAAAAATTGCCTGAAAAAAAATGGTTGGATTTTTTATTTTAGTAAGAAACAGGTTATTCCGGTCATGGTCATGGTGCATTCAGATATTTATAAACATTAATTACAAAAAAAAATCTTCAGTGATTGGACTATATCGGCGATAAAAAGTCTATAAGGTTTTTGGAATAACATAATTTAAAAAAATAGATTTTTTTATTACCCAAAATTTTATTTACGTACCTGTCTCTTGAGGGCACCTAATGATTCCCTCATTATAACACTTTATAGCGTTATTATAATCCTTTTTTCCAAAATATTTATTTCCTTCATTTTTTTTATCTTCGGCAATTTTCAAACTTTTATCACTGTTATCCGGTACCGTTATGGGAATTAGTTTCGCGACATCATACATTAACTGTATTCTAGAAATATCATTGTCAGTGCCTTTAAAGGATTCTATACATTCTGGAGTTAATTTTCCTATAGCTTTTTCACAATACTTTTGGAAATCGGTTATGCTGTTTTTCATTGTCACAGAACAATATTACATGTGGAAAATAATCAATAGAAACGCTAGCCAGGATTAAATCTATAAATAAAAAGCCGGTCAAGTTATTTTTATTCAGTGTTGTAAAGTGTGTAGAATTCAAGAGCGAGCTGTTTTTTTCTCTATTAAATAAGGAAAAATTTGAATGATTTTTTTTTTAAAGAAGTCTAAATAAATGGTACTCTACAGGATGTACCGAAATTAGCGTACAATTTTTATTTCTAAGGAATGTTTTTTTTTAAGGGTAAAGAAGGTTTTTGCCCATTTTGAAACGGCTAAAGATAATATTGCATAATTTTTTAGGCGTAATAAGATGCAACGTCATCAGTTTTAATTTTTAAAATTGTTATTTAGTGAAGTCACATGGTGGAACTAAAAGAAGACTGCTCAACATTTTAAGTAGTTACATTTTATTCTTTTATAAAGAATGGTGCTTTAGGTCGCTACTCATAGGGTGCATATTTAAATTAAAAATATGTATGCCACCTAAAATACCATAATATGTTTTATTTAAATGTAGCTAAATTTCATTTTTTCTTAAACAACCTATTTCTGAAGGCCAATAACCATGAGGACAGTTTATTACCGAATAAGGTCTTTTGGAGTGTTTTTATACTGTCCCCATCTTCTACTACCTCTGACCCCACAGCATCGCCGGCAACGCTTGATATGGAGTAGGAAAATACTTAAATTGCATATGGAATGGAACTTATTCGTGTTAATCGATGATTCAAGATTCTATTTGGACCTACATAATGGACGTGCAAGAGTAAGGAGGAGACGTGGTAATGGTATGGGGTGTCATTACTTCGCCAGCGGGTCACGATTGGTGTTTATTTAAGGTAGCACGACTGCTCAGCGCTATATCCACGAAGTTTTATAACCACATCTGCTTTTCTTTTTGAAAACATTGCAAGATCCATTTTTTTAGTAGGACAATGCACGACCTCATGTCGTACGCTTTAGTTAAGACTTTTTAGAAGCGTCCGGTGTAAATCTACTTCAGTGGCCTCCTCGATCTTCAGGCCTTTCCCCCATCGAACATGTATGAGATATGACGGGAAGAAGGTTACAAAATTCACCGCTTCCTTCACAAACATAGAAGGCTCTACGAAACCAAATTCAGATGGCCTGGAATACAATACACCAAAAAGACATCAATTACTTAATCCAATCAATGCCGCGACGACTAATTGAATGTGTAGCAAACATAGGAGCTTTGACACACTATTAACATTAAGGTGGGATATCTCTGCTATTTTGCGAAATTTATAGTTCAAATTTTAACCAATTTTTATTTATCAGTAGACCTAAAAATTAGAAAAGTACACTTACAATTAGAGCATTTCTACTCGGTGTTGCATTTTCTATGTCAATTAGTATATTTTGGTTTAAATAGCACCACCTCTAATAATGTCAGTGACCCTCAAAGACGTATAGAAGTCTAGTTGTTTTTAGTTAACATTGAACGACAATACACGGCTGGCAAACCATACAATTTCTTGGATGCCGAAATTTTTAGTGCGATAAAAGGAGATGTCAATTTAATACGCAAAGGCTTAAACGAAATAAAGACAGACAGAAAACAAGAAGAGGGGAATACCGCGGGCAGGGCATTCGGGTGAGTCCGCGAATGACGATCGGCAGTATCGGCTTATTCACTCAGAATAACGCAATGTTTCCATTACTTTAAGTGATATAGAAAATAGCTGGACGCTTGTACTGCATCCCCCTGCAGGTCTCAGCCAACAATATGCTAACGAATCGCCGTCGTCCGTCGTCATATTGGAAGTGGAATAGGGAAAATTGTTGTCATTCTCTTTTCAATCTGGGGTCATACCATATGTATCCTACTCTATTGCATTAAAATTGACATGCAAGCTTTTGCCTTGCCAATCGTATATAAACCCATGCCTCAACGATTACAATGTATGAAAGGTCTGTTTGCATTCAGAAATGTACACTATTTTACACTTTTTTTACGTCAGCGGTCTTATCGAGGGTGTATTTTAGGACTAGGTGTGTAAAAAAGGAGTAAAATAGTGTAAACTATTTGTGAATAACAAACAAACCTAATATTGCGCATATTTGCTGACGTAAGTTTTTTGATTGCATTTATATATAAATCCAGTTTGTTGTTGACTGTTTAAATTTTTTTGTGTGACTAACTGAAATGCCACTAAAACATTTCTTAACATTGTCATTAATAAATTTTCCCTTTTAAGTATTTTTAGTCTTTAATTATTGCAGTAAATGGCAGGTTTTTATTTATGCCTAAATTTCTTGTGTCTACATTTCTCATTGAAAAATATTTAAAAAAAAGTATCTCTGTGGGTCCAAAAATGCATAGTTTCTAAAATACAGAGTGTTAAACTTTGCCAGTGTTACGTTTTTAATAAGGGTTAATTTTTAGACCCATATTTATGGAAACTTTTTTTCATATTATCTTTTAATAAGGAATCACCTCCTGAATATCGGACGTGCCTTTTCGAACACCCTGTATATAAAATGCATCAAAATTAATAAAGGCCATACAATTTTCAAGTACACTACCATTTTTCATCAAAGATTTTTTAATATAATAGTATTCTCTCGCATCCTGTGAAAACATAGTGGATCCTATGTAGTTTCACATTGCTTTCACCGTAGACTCAAGGATGCTAGGGTTAGTAAATCAAAAATGTGTATTTCACAACAAAGTGGTATTTATTGCTTAAGAACTGTTGATTATATAATTTTATAAATTTGGTAATCATTTTTTTAAAATGCGATTTAAAAAGTTACTCTACTCATCTGGATTAAAAACACCTAAAATATTACTCATAAAATAATCACATCATTGTCATTCTTAAAGCAAAGGAAATCTTACTAGAGATAAAATATTGAAGTCTTTTCATAATAGCGTTTTTCCATCTTATATTTTAAATATCAGAAGTAGCAAAGAAGAAGCAAATTACCGTTATAAACTATTCCAAATTGTAAACATTTTATAATAAGGGCTAATTAAAAGTTCGAAAATTTACTATTTGAAATATTTCGTGTTTGTTTTCTTGAATATAACTTTATAAACTTTAATTTACTTGAATTTCTCGCTCTCTGATTGACATTTGAACTGCAAAATGGCGGCCTCCATAATCTTCCCTTTCGTGCATAGGAGAAGCTAGCTCTATTCCTTTTCCATATCTCTGCAACCGAGACCTAGTACGTCTCGTCTTAATGAGCACAATATTAAAAAAGTAGTTGTTATAAAAAAAGGCTTGCTTGAAATTGTAAAATTGTCTTTCTTGACTCAAGAATAATGGGCTTGGGTGGAAAAATAGTACATTTAGTACTTCAATGGAATTCTTAATTTGCAATTACAAAGAAAAGAAGCCTTGATGCTTTTTTGTATCCAAAAAATATTGACATCGCCTTGATCTAGAAGACTTGATTTAAACCGGGTCAAGAAGTTATTGTCAGAAAAGAAAGGCAGATTATAGTTCCTTAAACACATCAACCAGCAGAATTGCAGTAGCCGCTGGCCCAGCTAAAACTGCAACGTTAGCATATATTAATCTATAAATAGTATGTTTGTAATAGATTTGGGCCCGTCGCATACATACAACTTTTTAGTTGAGCAACTGTTAAGTCGAGTTGTGTGCTTGTGCGATTCTTATGACGACCAAACAGTTTAGTCGCCGAACTTACTTACTTACAAACAGCTTTATTAGTTACGTACATATTTACAATACTTCCTAAAACTTCATGTGTACATACAATATATTTACAATACATAAACATAAGTATATACAATATTTATATGGTAACATTCTCGAGTGCCTTTACAGGCTGAGAATGGGCGAAAGCCAAACTGCTCATTGGGATAGTTCTTGTCAAAGTGTCCCCGGTATTTGAGCAGTATGGTTCTCTCGGCGCCCTTTGCAAGACCACTTGTTAGTGCAATAGGTCTGTAAGATACCGGTTTTTTGGGGTTTTTTCTTGGTTTTAAAATAGGGATAACTGTAGCTATTTTCCAAGGTTGTGGGAAGTGTTGCAAGATCATCATTGCATTGATTATATATGTGTACTCCACAAGGGCTTTTTTGGGCATGTTTTTAAGCATGTTGTTGGTTTTATTTCGTCCGGTCCGGAAGCCTTATTACTCGGAAGATCCTTTATTATATTAAAAAGTTCCCCGGGTTTAATAAGGATTTTGGAAAGGATGGTGGGAGGGATGGGGTATTTCTGGTGAATAACTTTGTTTACCAGATTTGTGATTGTCTGATGCTCTTCTGTGGAGTTTGGTGTAGTGTTGCATATATTGGCGAGATGTTCGGCCAATATATTCGCTTTCTGTTCGTCAGTCTGTGGTTCCTCACTATCTCTGTTCGGGATTTTGTTAAATTTGTTCCCAAGTCGTCTGGTCAGTCGCCACAGAGAATTATCTTGTGTTGATAAGTCGCCGAAGGTGCGCATCACTGCGCATACAGTCAATTCAGTCGCTATCGATTTATGTACTTGAGCGCAACTGATTAATCAAAAGGCGATCGATGTGATTTTACCACTATTTACAGTACACTTTAGTGTAGATAGTTGTTCGACTAAATAGTCGTAAAATCACATCGATCGCCTTTTCGAAGATCTAGTTGGTAATACACGCACCTACATACATTTCCATATACTTTTAACGTGCGACTAAACAGTTTTTCGACTAAAAGTTGTATGTATGTGGCCGGTCTTAGGTTCAGTTTCAATTTATATTGTGTTCTAGTTATTATAAGTATATTATAATGTAAGATTTAATAAAAGACTTTTTAAAATGTACCTTTGACGTTTACTGTCTGACTGTCTTAACTGGCGCAGTCGGTAGAATAGTGGAAGAGTCTGCCCTTAGATCCACGTCGTTTTTTAGCGTTTATTAACTTATTCTCAAGAATTTATCTTCCAGAAAACTCCCTACAGTTCTATGCAAAAGTTATGAGTCTCTGTAACAACGTATCAAACTACGTCGGACTACACAATAAAAACGAAACCGTCAAGGCAAGCAAAAAGAACGTTTACCAGCAACAAGCCCTCACCACGTTTTGGGCGAGACCGGACAACAGTATTTTAAAAAAAGACTGTATCTACCGAATTTACTGTTAATTAGACTTAAAGAACACAAAAAATATACGGAACGAGGTGAATTGTCGAGATCGGGGGATGCCGAACATGCATGATCAAAAGAGCACTAAATACAATGGTCTAAAGCAAAAGTTATTTATAGAAAAACCCACAGGAAGAAAAGAAATTTTAAAGAAGCAAAATAATTCTAAACAACCAGTACTTTACAAACATATATAGTTTGTCCAAGCTAACATTTTTAGGTTGGCAATGCGAATTATCCTCTCCTTTAATATATCTAATCTGTGATGCGAATATCCCTACATATTAGTAAATTTTGTTTTTCAGATTTAAGTTGGTGATTAAAAATTTTATTCAGGACCGTACTGAGGAAAGGAGTTTCAAAATTTTAATATCTTAAAAAAAATTTTTGGATTACAATAATAAATTATCGTATTTTTTTTCTTGGGTTCATATTTGCATAAATTGTGCAAGCTTGATGTTTGGCCATAAAGTTTATTAAAAATTATCATTTTCGCCTATCTAGTGCAGATTAATAGTTATTTATTGTTTGTTATTTAAAAAGTTTCACTATTTTACACTTTTTATACACACTTAGTCCTTAAATACACCTTCAATTAGAGCGCTTAGGAGTAAATAAATGTAAAATAATGTACACTATTTCTAAATATCAAACAGACCTTTTTTATGTTTTTTATATTTGCAGGAAAACTTTTACAGTTGAATTGAAATATCCTGATAAAATATCTCACTATAAGGGATGGTTTGATATCCCTTAGTATGCAAATTTAAAATTTTTTTTAAAATGCCTAAAGATAAGTCGATTTATTTCATCTGATATTTCATTAATGCTTCCTATATTAAATTATAAAATAAATAAAACCCAAACAGTAAAAACATTTTTTATTCAGAGTATCATTAAAAATAAGATGTTATATTTTATAAAAAAAATTTTTCAAAAACGTTGTAAGGTCGTGTTTAAGGCTTTGAAGTGGCAATGTCCACCGGGGGGTTTTTTGAAAAAAAAACGTATGTAATGACGAAAGAAAACTATTCTAGTGGTTTTTTCTTAAACCAATAAAATGGGGGTTCCATGTTCGATTTGGACGAACTGTTCGTTTATTGACTCTTGTTCGTAGTCCGAGAGGATCACGAACGCACAATGTTCTTTAAATTTTTGGGTTTAATCGGCTTTAAATGCATTAAATTGTTCTGTGACATCGCAAATTATTTTTTTGTCCCAATCAAATTAAATTTATTTAAATAACGTTTTTTGTGCGTTACTATAACCGTATTTATATACATTGGGGTGGTTTGTCATGAAAATTCGCCCAGGGTATGCGTTATTAAAATCCCCGAAGAATTTTTTTTGTAAAGAAATTTTTCCCCCGAAATAATTAAACTAGAATTAGCCGCGGATAAAAATGGGTTTTATTATTTAATAAAATGGAAGCAGCTAAACACCCTTTTAAATTTATTAAAAATTATTCAGTTTGTCAGCATTCCATTGTAATGCTTTTCCCGAAAGAGTTTTTTCCGTAATGCTAAATATATGGAAAGACGAAAGGAATAGACTTGGAGGGGAAAAAGTAAAAAGTGAACTTCTAATTTAATTTAACTTAATTTAAATTTTTGTATTGAATTTTATGACTTTTTAGGGGACAAGAGTGATTTGCTACGTTTCGCTAAAAGCAATAAAAAAAATAAATGAAAGTTTTAAGTATACAAAAAAGTTCCTAGTTTTAGTTTTTTTTTCTTGTTTAAACAGCTTTTATAGTTCTTACTTTTTGTGTAGGTACTTTTCATATGAGATAGGTGTTGCTAGATAATAGACTAAAAAAAATTGAAAGTAAGCATATGGTTTTTTTTTTGATAAAAATTTAATAAATATGTTTTGTGTTTTTAATGAGACCTTTTTTTTGCTATCATAGCAGCAGTGTTCGTACTTTGCCAATATAAGGGGTGGAACCCCCAAAAAAAAAATAAAAACTTAGCCCAAAAAAAAAAATAAATTATGAAAAAAAAAAAAATGTCAAATAGTCCCACAAAAAAAATAAAAACACTGAGAGTAATCTCTAATCTCACTAATTATTTAAAAAAACACGAAATAACACACCCAAAAAAAAAAAAAAAAATTAATACAAAAATTGAAACGCCTTTAATCTTTAATCCATTACTGGCAACGACCTGTAACCCCAATGGCCCCCGCCCTTCTCCATAACACGCGCATAGTTTGGTGATGCCAATTTAAAAAAAGAGAGGTCCGAGAGAGAGACAGAGCTAGTCGGGGAAAAAAACCCGGCAAATATGCACGTTTAAATAGATAATTATAGTTTTGCCATATTAAAATTAATAGACAAATAACTTAAAAAAATTACTTATTTTTTCAATTAACCTGTCAGTTGTAAAAATATTTTAAATTATTTAAAATATGAAAAAAAATTTTTTATATTTTATTGAAGTAGTTGAAAATAAACTGATTGAAGATTAGAGAATATTAATGGAGGTAAATTTTGTCACAAAAAAAAAGTTTTTATATATTTTTAAAAATGTTTTTTTTTTTTAACTATATAATTAAAAAAATTATATATAATATCTTGATATTTTGTGAAAGTAGTTGTAAGTAAATGGAAAAAGGTTGGGGGGGATATTAATGGAGGTAAATTTTGTCAATAAAACAAGTTTTTATATACTTAATAATTAATGTTTTTTTTTGTAACTATGTAATTATTCAAAATTATGCAAAAAAATGTCCTAGAATACCGGGGAAAAAACAAAAAGGGAAAAAAAAATCTATTTTT
The DNA here is from genome assembly GCA_019359885.1 of Listronotus oregonensis. NCBI lineage: Eukaryota > Metazoa > Arthropoda > Insecta > Coleoptera > Curculionidae > Listronotus > Listronotus oregonensis. Next base: position 6,080 of record JAHBCN010016959.1, on the reverse strand, counting down.
TTAAAAAATTAAAAAAACTAAACTTAATTAAACACTATTGATGTTAAAAAAAAAATTGTTTTCGTAAGATTTTGTCTAATTCATTGGGAAATTCATTTTTTTTTTAATTAATATGGGGTATTCTAATGGTAAAATAATTTTTCAAAATTAACCCCATTAATTGCAAAATATGTCCCCCCAAGGGTTTTGGGGCCTGACAGGGTTTTTTCAAAGACAAAAAAAATTATTCGATATTTAGGTTTCGTATTGCCTTTGAAATTAACACTATAGTCGTAATTTGAAAACAAACATATTCAAAAAAACAAAAAACGAGAATTAATCAACACTTAAAACCAAGAACACCATTAAAAGCAAAAAAGGTTTTTTTGAATTTGTTTCCTGACTAGCTCTATCCTTTTTTTTATTTTCTCACTTTTTCGTTGGCGTCACTTTAGAAGCGACAGGGGAGTCCATTAGTTGACAGGTCGTTGATTACTGGGTGATTTACGCCAATCAGCTGATTTTGACGTTGAGTCTAGTAATTTTTGTTTTTAAAAAATAAGGACACAAAAATGTTAGCTTGGACAAACTTTTTACATCTCTAACCGAAACGTTGTGTATATACCAATTACTAAATAAAGACAATGAATGTCCAACAGCCCTGACGTTTGGCCGTGCTGATTTGTTCGCTGAGAAAGGTATATACCCCGCTGACCAATTAGCAGGCAGAGCGAGAAAGAAAGAAAAAGAAAGTCTTATGGGCGCTTTCTCTCTGGCACACTTGTTTGCTCGGCTAAGCGGCAAAGCTGCTTCCAGTAGGTTATGCTCGAAGAATATCAAGGAAATGCAAAACGCTGCTATAATTTTTCAGACAGTACCCGGGTGTAAACTTAACAAGGAGTGCTCGATTTTTACTATTTGTCCGCAGATAAGGTTATGCTTGGACGTCACCCGTTTGCCCATTTTGCCCAGAAGGCAGATTTATTTTATTAATTTTTGTTCAATATTCAACTTTTAAAACTATTTTGGATATGTTACTTACATTAGAACTGTAATGTATAATATTTTTTAAAAATTAAGACTTTATATTACTTGTAAACAAAACAAACAGGCAAACAGATTACGTCACAAATACCGAATTGACATTTAAATTGATTTATATGGGCTTAAATGGGATCGAGCACTCCTTGTTAGGTTTATCACCCTGGGACAGTACCCTCGAGCAAAAAAAAATTGCAGTATACAGTTCCTATTTGACCTCCGATCAGTGAAGTGCTCGCGATAAAAAAACTACATAGTTTTTTCCGGGAAGGCGGCTGAAGGAGCTGTATCAACGGCTTTTACCATCGGGGATCAAGAAGAAACTCAAGCCAAACAATGGAGTCCTTCTTCTGGGGCTAAGCGCCGTGAGCGATGATTCCTATACCTGTTTCTTTCTGGGGGCCCCACGCACGAGGGATTTTCCTAATGGCGGAGAATGGTTGCGCGCTCAGCAGGAAGAGGCAGTACTGACAGAAAACGGTTATGCGCGATACCGGTAGCAGTCACCTGGTCGGAACAACATTGTTTGTGCATTTCATGACATTTGACATTGAAAAACTTTTGATTTTGTGTAAGTTTTTGAAAAGTTCGGAATTTTTGTGGGCTACAGAGCCCGACTATCCAGAAGTTCCACGTACAAAGCCTGGGAAAGCCACGTTGATAACAACGTGTGTCTGGAAAGGGGAGAGCTGGTTGAACGTCCACCGACGGAGACCAAAAAAAGTGAAAGCAAAGCAAAGCAAGCAATTGCAGTATAACCCTTCTATCTAGCACGTGCTGATTAGTCAGCCCCTCCCCATTGTATAATCAGCACGTTGGAGTGAGTGAGAACAGCGAATTTTCTTTCTCTTTTGCACGCTTGTTCGCACTGCCTCTAGAAGGTATATGCTCGAAGGACAGTACGTTGAAGTTGGTGACACTGGTAAACAATGGGAATGAGAAGACAGTTTTTGAAAATGGCATCTCGCGAAGAGTGGTATTCTGAAAAATTATCTAACTTATTACACGAAGATCTTCGAATTTCAACTTTAAATGAATTAAAAGATCACCTTACATCATTGCCACATGAAGAAGCTACAAGAATAGCTAATATTTTGCAGTTGCCATTGGTTTTTGATTGTTTAAACGATACAAATTCGTAAGTTAACCCTATGCCCTGAGTTAAAATAGTTGCTATAAAATTCCAATTTCGGGACCTTATTAATATTTTTATCTGTTCCTAACGTATAATAGATTGTTGAATGCTTACTGTATTTTTAAATCAGCTCTTTATTTTTGTTATCCCCATTTTAGGGAACAAGTAGATTTAGCTTGTGAGGTACTATCTTTATGTCTAAGCAATTTAAGCTTGGGTGAAAGCACTAATCGTTATAGTACAGCATTGGAACGAGCTCTTATTCATCCTTATGCAGCAGTTAAACATATGGCACTTAGTGAAATTGAACGATCACTTTCCGATGAAGAAGTTTTATATGCCCTATGCAAAAAACAGTGCTAATAAAAAATATTATATCTGTCTTGGGGACAGTGACCTAAGTGTTGCAAACAAGGCATCTAATATTATAACAACCTTTGGAATAACTGTGCCTGGAATTAATAAGATAACAGTAATGAGATTCTCATAGCACTTCAAGAAGTGATGAGCATAAATGAAGTTGTAAGACTTAGAGTTTATGAAGTAAGTAATAATGTAGATATTTTTTTTATTTTATTGGTAAGTAATTGTCTCGAAAGTTGCCTCCTCTCCGATTTTGACCAAATTTGGTATACTGGGGTTTTTTGGGGCGCTGATTACGAATCTGCAAATTTTTTTTTCGGCAACGTTTCGTTTTCGAGATATTCATCATCAAAGTTGAAAATCAAACTAACCTTATTTACACTATTCCTCCTTTTTGCACAAAATTCTTGCTTTTTGCACTAAATTGGTACACATTTATTATCTTAAGATGTACTTACATTTTTTTTTTACATTTGTCACATTTAAATTTAATTATATTAATTCTTAAAAAATAAATAAAATATTCCTCTCAAAAGTTTTTTGTTATACAAATACTAAGATAATTTACACATAAATTGCAACTAACAAACACCTAGATGACCAAACATCTGTATGTGCAATAATAGTTACAATAGACTAAAAAAAAAATTAAACATACACATGAATGGAAGAAAGAAGCTCCTGGTCTACACTATTTAAAATTCAAAAACACCCAAACCAGATTCAAAGCTGAAAATCAGAAAAGGTTCCTAAATATATTATTCTTTTCAAAATATAAGATCTACACTTATAGGAATTGGACAAAGATAGAGAAATGTGGTAATATAGTAAATACTAATGTAAGAGGAGGCAGTATGGCACAAGCCCACCCATGTTTAGAACTAGGCAAACAAACGCACCACATATCAATGATCCACTAAATGAAGCTTTACACTGCACACTACCATTTCATAATTCGAAACTTCATGTTTTCTTGTGTACAATCATCCCAATGCAGCTACAATTGAGGAAAATATCTTTGTCAAGGCATCACAATATCAGTATGTCATCATAATTGGGGACTTTAATCCAAACAACAGAAAAAACAAACAAATCGAAAACTTTTAAATAATACGGATTTCATACAAATTACTACTCCACCTACATTTATAATGAATGTAAATGACGACACCACACCAGACCTCTTTTTTGTACAAAAAATATTAGAAACAATATATCCGATATCAAACTTACGCCTGACCTGGGATCAGATCATATGGCTATCGAATTCAAACTAGATTTGTTATCCGCTCCAACCATCGATGTAGAGACATTAAAGTATAGTTTTCATAAATGTAACATGGAAGAAGTAAACAATAAACTGGTAAACTACTTACAACAAAATAGCCAGGAACAAATTAATGAAACCACAATCTCTAATGTTCATAGCCTGATTTCAACTACTATTACAAACAATACTCCCAAATTTAAGGCAAAGTTCTATTCTCATACACTACCACCATTTATTTTACATCTAATTAAAAGAAAAAAGCAACTTTACAGGCAATTTAAAAACACACAAGACCGGCAAATTAAAACCCAATTTAACAATTTAAATAAAGACATTCACAAGTTAATTGAACAATACAGAACCTCGAAATACCTAGAAGCATGTCGTGATATCCAAACAGCACAAGGTAAAAACTACTGGCAACAAGTTCGTAAACTTTCAAAATTTAAAAACAACAAATCAGCAAGTCATTTAATAGATGAGGGAAGAAGCTACAACAAAGACCAAGACAAAGCCAATATTTTTGGTAAATATTTTAGTCATACCTATCAAATTGGAGAGGACCCAATTTTTAATGAAGATCACCGAACAAACATTGACCTTTGGAACTCTAACTATTTCAATGAAAAGCCCAACTTTCAAGATGTCCCTCCTATAGAAGAAGAAGAATACTTTGAGGCTCTGTCAAAAGGTCGCAATACCTCTCCAGGTTCTGATAATATACCAAGAATACTTTTTCGTAAGCTGGATGTAAGAGTGCATTTATATTTGCTGCAGTTTTTTAAATTTTTTGTTTAATAAATTCATATTTTCCTCCAGAATGGAAAGAGGGGACTATAATTACCATTTCAAAACCTAATACAGATCCTACAATAGCCTCTAACTATCGGCCAATCACGCTGCTCTCTGTAATAGGGAAACATTTTGAAGTAATATTGAAAAACAGACTTCATTCTTTACTTGGACACCAAATACCATGTTATCAATTTGGTTTTAAAAATGCAGTATCAACAATTCATCCTTTAGCAGTACTAACATCAAATATTCAAACATCATATAAAGAAAATAAATTCTCAGCTGCATTTTTTCTGGACATACAAAAGGCCTTTGACAGTACTTGGCATAATGGGTTACTGTACAAACTGAACAAACTTAATTGCCCTAAATACCTTATATATCTTTTAAAAAGCTACCTCTCAAACCGTAAACTAAGATCACGTGTAAATCAGTCCTATTCGGAAAGTTTCATACCCGCACAAGGACTTCCCCAGGGTTCTCCTCTATCTCCAATTCTTTACAATATCTTTTGTCATGATTTATACAATCACAATTTTGCTGATCCAAATTACATTGACCCTAATTCGTATATTCTTCAATTTGCTGATGACACCGCTATCATATCCCATGACAAAACACTTTCCAGAACTATAGCAAATATTCAAAATCTGTGTAACGCCACAAGTCACTGGATGCAAAAATGGCGTATTAAACCAAATCCCCAAAAATCAAAATTTATGATATTTCACCACAAAATTTCTAATACTTCACCTACAGTCACTATGTTTAATCATGTCTTACACCCCACTGAGTCATGCAAATATTTGGGAATAATTTTGGACCATAAACTTAACTTGAAATTACATACCCAGGATGTGAAGAAGAAGATACTCACTAGAGCCAAGCATTTCCGATCACTAACATACAAAGACCAGGGAATCAATATCCGGACTGCAACACAAATATATACCATGATCTGTAGACCAATAATAGAATATGGCCACATATTGTTATGTAATGCCCGCAAACCAGCTCTGAACAACATAGAGATTGGAGAAAGAAACAGCCTAAGGACAATAACCAAAATGAGACACCCCACAAATCCTCTTTTTAACCCTTCTAATGCCTTATTATACCAACTAACCCAAATTGAACCCATCTTAGATCGCCTTCAAACCCTCAACATAAAGTTTGCCAATAAACTTCTTAACCTAAATACTTTACATCCACTCATCCACCTTAGAAACCCCAATGTCCGTCCCAAACGCAAATATCCTGTTCACACCGTATATGAAACCCTCATACAATTACGTAATTAACTCTATGTTTGTTTTTTTTTTTTTAGTACATGTGTATATATTGTAAATTTGTGTTTATACGTTTTAGATATAAGGTAGTAGTACTATGTAGTTAAGAAAAATAGTTATATCAATATACTGTATACATGGCAGGAAGACCTCGGTCGTTAGCCATTTGGGCCAAGTGCCTAATAAAGTTTATAAATAATAATAATAA
>JAHBCN010016958.1:0-18869 GCA_019359885.1 Listronotus oregonensis | reverse complement strand
ACCAACAAGTGTAGGCTAATTTTGAATAATAATTGGATCCATTTCCGCTGATACTTTTGATTATTATAAACATTTTTATAATAGTAGTAATTAATTAAGTGCATGTTTAAAGACGCGCGTTAACTTAAGAGTTCCGTAGAGGTCTTCTTCTTCTTCCCTAGGGGCCGTCTTGATTCACTACCGGAAGCAGCGCAGCCTCTTGGGCTTTTTGTGCCTAATCTCCCATTATTTTTTATACCAATCCTCCCATTAGTCTTTTTTTTTAAAGTCTGTATAACCCCGAGACTGGTTGGTTGATTATTCCTGGGGGCTCATTTTCTGTTGCCCAATAATCCCTTTTTGTGATTCAACGCTTCACATTTGTACAGTATATTGTAGGCTGTTTCCTCCCCCTCGACGCACATTCTGCATTTGGGTACCCATTGTATGAGCCTATCTTGTGTTAGTATCCTCTTAGGTTATCGTGCCCTGTTAGCAACCCTACTGTTATGCGAAGTATTTTCCTACTTTGTCTAAATAGTTCTTCCTTGGTTTTTTTTTTTGAAACAAAACGCGTCAATTTTTTTGCATATATACAGGAAAGGTCTTATCAAAAACTAACATAGGAAAGGGCAAATCGAGTTGTAAATCATGCGGATGATTCGATTCAGTAGTCCATAAGCGAGTTTAAAATGTCTTTTATCAGGTCAGCATATTATTTGTAAAATAATTTTTCAAAAATGCAAAAAATTGTTTTACAAAATTGTCCCCAAAATGTAAAAAACACGTCTTAGAAACTTCAGTAAATGCGTGTCATTGGATGTGCTCTTGATATTTCCTTTAACTTTCAATATTAATTATCTTTTAGTTTCTAACTGTATCTATTATCCTATGTATAAAATTCTTATTATATTTTTTACCTTTTTAAAACCAATTTTTCCATTTTTTTAAATGATGAGGTAAAATAATCGCGGACCCCCTTGTGTATTTCTTGATCCTGAATGTGATCAAAGTTCCTCCCACATTTAGTGTAGGAAATCAACAAGTGTAGGCTAACTTAGAATGTATAATGCGATCTCTTTCCGCTAACAATTTTGGTCACTTTAATAACACAAATGACTTTTTAAAAATATATTCAATCTCTCTAAACCAAAATAAATGCAATATGTATTTTTTATGTATATATGTATTTTATTAAAGGGTTGTTTTAACCCAGCAAAAAACCGCAACCAGAATCGCTTTTCTAGACCTAATAATTTATTTTTAAAATTGAAGAAAGAGGTTATTAGTCTAGCCGAGAAGTGTATTTCCTACGAAAAAGAATTAGAAGGCTTCGGAAAATATGAGGAATAGCCATAGATAACCTAACTTTTGAAAATAATTAATTGATTGATTGATTGTTTGTTTTGGCTTTGATTTCTTCCAGGAAATCGTTCGCCAGCCTCCCCCCTTTCCCGACACGCGTTGCAGGCAACGTGAGCTTTCCCCGGGCTTTGTCAGTGAAATCTCTGGGGTCGGGTCGAAGCCCCCGGAAATTCCCAAATTTTCACAAAACTTAAAATTTTCTAAAACATTTTCCTTCGGGGAAGGCACAAAAATGGGCGTCCGACCAGGAAGACTGCTACTGGTATCGCGATAACCGTTTTCGTCGTCTGCTCCTTCCTGCTGACGCGCCCATCTTCCGCCATTAGGAAAATTTCGTGCGTTCCAAAAAAACAGATATAGGAATCATCGCTCACGCGCTTAAGAAGAGGATCCCTCGTTTGGCTTGAGTTTCTTCGACCCCGATGGTAAAGCTGTTGATACAGCTCCTTCAGCCGCCCTTTCCCCGGAAAAAAAAGTTTTTTTATCGCGAGCACTTCACTGATCGGAGGTCAAATAGGAACTGAGAAAAAAGGGTAATCGCATTTATGGCAAGTTTGACCTCGCGCACTAAAAAACGATGTTTTTAACATGCGTATTTAAAAAGCAGGACTAGTGCCGGACTCAGAAATTTGTATGTCAAAAATAATTTTTTATTTATGAAATATATTTTTTATATATTTAGATACTAAATTCTTTTTATTTTACGTTTCTATTCATATATAAATTATGTTAGTTAGTAATATAAACAATGAGGTAACAAAATTTATATTGAAAATTTTAAAATTTGAAAAAATAGGGGCTAATAAAAGATAGGGTTAATTTCAAGACCCAGTTTTGTACCGCAGTAAAATGGTTTGGAAACTGTTAGAATTTATTAAACGCGTGACTGTCTACTTTAAACGGTTTTATGTCAATTCAAAACCACGAAGTTTGAACGCTTTCTATATATTTAAAGGGTTTTGCTTTGCTTGGGGATCAGTGAAGGACGTGAATACACTGTCACCTGTTGTTTGGGGATGGTTTATTTGACTGGACTTGCATATGGCCGTACAATAAACGGTTTTGCAAGATTGGAACAGACTTATAAACAGAAGGGTAAAAATGTTTATACAGATAACACTCTTTTCCTGCTTAAACTTATGTTTTCGATAGCGATAAAAGGATATTCTAAACATCTTAAATGTATTTATACAAAACGAGCATTTATTTACTAGAGGCAGCCATGCCGTGAGCGAAAGAGAAAAAAATCATATAACCTTTCTCCGTAGCTCCAACTAACGTGTCGATAGATCGACGCGGAGAGACCGACAAATCAGCACGCAGAGCAAGGTATATATATTCTTTTCACCGACCAATGAGCGCGTTGAGGGGAGAAAAAGGTTATACCGCTATTTTTCTTTCTTGCACGATTGTTTTCCAGGTGCAAGAGTGCCTCTAGTAGGTATATGCTCCAAGGGAATATGTTTAATGTTGTAATCATACTTACTGATTTTTTATATTAATACAATACATTTTTTGTTCAGATTTTTTAATCCGAAATAAATAATTAAAGTGATTTTTTTCAATTATGATTGGGTTATGAGTTATGTTCGGTCGTATTCGACATTTTTTATTATTATTAACTACAACGCATCCATTGTGAACCAGTACAAAAATTCGTGGCTTTCCATAGCTGTAACATTTAAAAAAACTAGAGGAATTTTGGAGTTTGAAATGGATAATATGTTTTTTTTTGATTAAGAACAACATCTAAACAAAATGTTTAACTGGTTCAAAAACCGTAACCATGGTTTTTTTAAACCAAATATATATTTTGTTTAATCAAATTTGACAAGTACGGCACGGCCGGCGACGATTTGTGGATAAAATCGATCTGCTAGTCCGTTCTGCGCATGATTTAGACCCTAAGAGATGACTAGAGCCACGGCGCACGGAAAATTTTTTCGCCCATAAAATCTCATTTTTTAAACCCGCGCATCGTCCCCTTTTACCGGTCCATATTGAGGTCAGGGGGAATGCTCATTCAACGCGGAATGCGCAGAAAGGCGTTTTGAGGATTTTTTCTGCCAATAAAAATTGCAATTGTTATAAAAAAAAAACAAAATAAAAAAAGCTATTTCGATTTTCAATGATAACTTAAAAACCATAAGAGATAGCGTAAATTGCAAAGAAGATCCTTGAAGAGGAGGAAATTTCCCATAAGAAAGTTTTAATTTCCGGAGTTCCATCTCTATTATTTATAATTTTAATTTACCGCTAAAAATGGGCCTCCGCGCGACATTTTTGGTTGCGCGCTCGGCGTCAAAACCGAATACGTCACACTAAATATTTTTTTTAGGGTATTAAATATTAATTAAAAATTTTAAAAAAATTATGGTGTATTTAGAACACTTTACAGAATTTATTCCCGTCAAAAATTTAAGATAAAGTTAATTTTTCAACAAGTTAGACAATTGTTAATTAACAAAATTGTTTTAAAGTTTCGTCTTCATTGTTGAAGTTGTTGTCATTGTCATTAAAAAAAATGTTTAAATAATTGTCGTATTAATTTTTTGCGTCGATGAGCCCTTTTTTTATATTCATATAGTATTTTTCAAGATATTAGAAAATGACTAGACATATCGATTTATTCTGATTGCAATAAAAATCCTTGAAATTGGTTCTTTATACCACAACTAATCACAACAGGGGTGAGAATAGTTCAGGTTTCGAAAAAGATATCCACGAATAAGACATCACGAATACTTATATAATGTTTCGGTCAGGACTTTTAGTCAATTTCATATGCCATAAAAGTTTTTAAAATATTAATGCTTTGTTTATAAAAAAAAAAATTTTTTTTAAATTTAATTTTTTTTAAATTTTTTTAAATTTTAAAATTAATTAAAAAAATAAAATTTTAAAATTTTTTTTTTAAAAAAAATTTTAATAATTTAATGATGGAAACCTAAAAAAAATGGGTTTAAATTTTCAAATTCCTAAAAAAAGAGTAAAAACCCAAAGGAAAAAAAAAAACCATTTTTTAATTTTTTTTTTATTTAAAAAGGGGCGCCATATTTTTAATTTAAAAAATTAAATTTTTAAAAGGTTGTTAATTTTTTTCAAAAATTTTTTTATTGCGAAAAAATAATTTGGGGTTAAAAAATTTTTTTTAAAAAAAATTTTTTCCAAGGTCCGTATTTTTGGGGAAAATAAAAAGGGCAATTGGAAAAAGGGTTTTTTAAAAAACCCAAAAAAAAAAACGGAAAAAAAGTCACAAAATTTTTCAACGCTGTTTTTTAAATTTTTGGGCATGAGAAAGTGTCTTTTTTTTTTATATCTCTTTAAAAAACGTCAGAAAAAAAAACGAAATCAGCAAAATTCAGTTTTTTTCCCGGGTATCTCCGGAAGTACTGAAATTTTACAACTTTCTTGGTGTTTTTAACCCAAATGCCAAATTTTCATAATTTAACCGACCTTTCTGGTTTCCAGATCCCCAGTCACTCAAATCTGTGGCACCCTGTATAGACAATTGTCTAACTTGTTGAAAAACTTACTTTAAGTGAAATTTTCCTACAGGAATAAATTCTTTAAGAGTCCATTCGCGCCGCGAAATTTGGATCCAATTTGAGGTTCCAGGCATAATGTTTTTCTCAAAAACGGTATAAGTTATCGATAATTTTCAAAAACTATATGAAAGCCAACACTTAAATCTAGGCTTCTGCTGTAATAGTTTTTTAAATTTGGATTTAGTTTTTAAAATTTCCTTTAGTGAAAGTCACCCTAAAATCAGTTATGTTTAGATATTATTTTATCTGAACTTGACTCATATTTTAAAAATCCGTTACAGCAGAGGCATAGATTATTTCTTTACCTTTACAATGGTGTATAATGTATGTCATTTAGGTGAAAAATAGTTACCGAAAAACGTTATCTCCTGTAGGCTGGCAATCGGAAACAACATCGCATCGATACACCGAATTTGAAAGAACCTAAATAAAATATAATATTTTTAATGCGGCTATACGAAAATTGTGGAAATGGGAGTTTCCGCCCACCGTCTCTTCGTCCTTTCGCCCGACCCCTAAGGTGCAGCGTAAATGCACTCTTAAAGTGTTCTGAATACACCATAATTTTTGTAAATTTTTCTATTAATATTTCATACCCTAAAAAAAATTATTTAGTTTGATGTACCCGGTTTTGACGCCAAGCGCACAACCAAAAATCTCGCGCGGAGGCCCATTTTCAGCGGTAAATTAAAATTAAAAATAATGGAGATGGAATTTCGGGAGTTGGAACTTTTTTATCGGAAATTTCTTTCTTTTAAAGGATCCATTCTGCAATTTCCGCTAACTCTTATGGTTTTTAAGTTATCATTAAAAATCGAAATGGCTTTTTTATTATTTCGTTTTTTATAAATAACAATTGCAATTTTTATTGGCAGAAAAATCCTCAAAACGGCTTTCTCAGATTTGCATTCCGCGTCGAATGAGCTATCGCTCATATTTTTCAAAGCCTTTTAACTATTTTCCGCACACTTCTCGACTATACTATATGCATTTATAAAATTTAGAAGTTACAATTATTGATCTTTATTTTTTTAAATTTTACATATTTTACAATTCACAATAATCGTTTTGTTAAAAAAATGATTTTTGGGTCAAACAAAAAACAAATTTTAAATGCTCGCATAATTAAAAATTGCCTATAAAATAAAATGGTGAAGTCGCGACTACATATAACTTAATGTTTTTGTGTTCTAATGTAAAATAGATAAAATAAGTTTCTTAAAAAAATGTAAACAAAACTGGAATCTTATGAAAATGGTCATGGAAAACCTAAAAAAGTCAGAGAATCTGAAAGTACAAACTTGCTAAGAATCCTGTCTTAAAGTATGACGTTGAAATGTTCCTTTTGTTGGCCTATTAATTCCCAAATGATAGATTTGGTGCCGAAACTTAGTCTTAAGAATAAATTCATTGATTTATTGATGTTTAACTTACTTATTTTATTTTAAAGGCCGAACTGCTTAAAGAACTAAATAAAAATAAAATCGTATCACACTCAACTTGATTTTTATGGTTCACTAAATTCACAAGAACGACTTCACAAAATAACAATTGGCGCTAAACTAAAACTGTGTGAAAAAATATGATCGTTTACCTTGTGTACATTTATTGGTGTCGAGTCACTACACTAAATAATTGCCTTGATAGAAATAAGAGATATATCTACAGTCTCCCTGCATTCAATGTACTCTGTTTTTTACGATTTACCTTCTCGGGTATGTAGGTACCAATTAATTTATTTATTATATTTTGGTTTGTTATTACAATATTAATTTAAGCTAATAATTTATATATTATTATATGATATAAGTCAACTTTTCACTATTTTAAACTATCTATTGTAGCCTACAAAATTTAAACTATTAATTAGTAAAAGACAGTAGTGGTTTGCTGATAGGCCCGGAGCCATTCTGTGGAATCTCGGCAGGCCTCTTTAAAGCATCTATTAAGAGTTGGGTAGACAATGAGTTTCAAAGCTGTGGGGTACAAACACCAGAACAACGACAGGCAAAGCAGTTCATTAAGACCTGCTCGGCCAAGTTTACTTCAGACCTACTGAGCCACAGTCGTAAGGTCGTAAGGATAACGGTGGGTCAACTAACAGGACATTGCAAACTCAACAAGCACCTGGAAAGAATAGGCCTGGTGGAGGATAGTCTGGTAGGTTCTGCCAGGAGGCTGAAGAAACAGCCGTACATGTGTGGTGCCACTGTGAAGCACTATGTAGGCTTAGGTTTACTAGGCTTGGTGAGGAAAAGCCAAAACCGGCGAGATATATGGAGTGGCCAGTTGCAAGTCTCTGAAGTCTAGTTGAGAAGACGGGCCTGGACAAGGTACTCTAAAGAATGATAGGAGAAACCACAGGTAAGGTTGCAGTGGTGGAGGTCATTTTTGCCATCTCCGCTCAAATAATCTAATCTAATCTATATAATTATTATATATATATATATATATATATATATATATATATATATATATATATATATATATATATATATATATATATATATATATATATATATATATATATATATCCCAAGGCCTTGTTTTCAAAATACAGGGTGTTAAAAATTTTATTTAATTTTTCATTTTTAAATAAAATCTATAATAATGGAAATATTGGAGTAAAAATTGGTATCCGGGGGTTTTTTGGTATGTCGGATTTAAATCTAATCTTATTACGGCTCTTGCTTGTAGGGGGAGCCACCTACACATCTTTTTACTATTTTGAACAATCACAACTTTTTGGTACGGCCCGTATTACATTTTTAAGTAAATTAAATAATTGTTTTGTCATTTTTTCGTCAAAAAGGTATACTTGTTAAAAGTTGATATGTGCAACCGTTTTCGAGATATTTGGATTATAAAAAAATTACGACGCATCTGATTTTATTATAGCAAAATTAAAAAAAAAACAAAATGTGTAATTAAACAATATGTATTTTAATTTTCAATTAAACTATTGTTCTTACATTATGTTTGCAAAACATAAGCTAGGTTATATAATTTTAAAAATTCCACCATTTACTTCTAAGCACAGGTCAGCTCTGTGGTTAGTTGTCGTTAGTTGTATTTCGGAAACGACGGCCTTGCGGACCCATTTTTGTATGGACTTATGTTTTTTGGACCCTGACTACGTACCTGAGATGACATTTCTCAGTTGTATATAGTATTATATATATATATATATATATATATATATATATATATATATATATATATATATATATAATATATATATATATATATATATATATAAATATATCATCCCACAAAAACACTGAGGATAAGGGCCAAGTTTCCATTCAAAAATCTCGTCCTCTTATAGTACTAAGATCAGGATCAGTATAATTAGTAAAGTATGAGTATGATTTAAAAAAAAAACATGATTAATTTAAAAAAGAGTTTTAAAATTTTAACATTTAATCTGTGTTTGTTCATGCAAAAAATAAAACCCAGACGCACTTTTATGTGGTGTTATTTATTAATTTATTATAATAATTAAAAAGAACTGCTGGTTATTACAAAAATAAAACTTAAAAAAATAAAAAATTTAAACTAAAAACCTTTCTAATACAAAAAATACTTAATTTTAATAAAAAAAAGCTCAAATAGAAATACTAGTTTAGCTGCTTTGTCACTGCCAAGTCTGTTTCTTTTATCTGAATGTATATACGAGACCATAAATAGAAAACATCCTTTCGATATCCGCAGACGATGCACAGGCACACAAAACAAAAATCACTATAGGGAGCACTTGCTTAATTTCTAAAACATCTTCTTTAGATCTCCACCACTGTACTGCTGTTACATTTTTGATTATTTCCTCTGAAAACAGAGTTTTGTGAAAAGTGTTCGACTTAGCTTCCAAGTTAATTAGTAATGGTAATAATCCTGTGTCTGCAAAATATTTGAAAACAATGTTTAGAGCATATCTTTTTTTTCAGCTAGTAATGGATATTCTTCTTTGTTTATTGTAGGATCCAAAATATACGCCAAAGCCTGGGATCCCTCTGCTCACCCTCCAAGTATACGCCACTGCTCAGATCTAAAATTAGATTAAGTCCTGGCCACAATTTTATTTTAAATAAATTACATGCCCAACACACCCTTCTTGTCTCTAGAACACATAACCTATTATGTGTCATGAATTAAAAGTTCAATTAATTGCTTATATTTTCTCCATTTCTGTTACACCCTTTTGTGACTTGGCAAGTTTTTTATCAAACTATTTGTATTAATAAATACTCTTTTTTCGTTAATACAGACAGTTTTTTTTATTTATACAGACAGATTAGTAAAAAACTTGCCAAGTCAAAACAGAGTGGAACAGCATAGTTGTGACTGAGGAAAGGGAGAAAATATATGCAATTAATTGAGGTTTGGGACTGATAGGTTAAATGTAGCAATTTTTTGTGTTTAGTGAATAAAATCTTGCCTGTATTTTAAATTCTGGGTGATTAGCTGCCCCAAAAACCTTCCAGTTTCTATTTTGGCACAATTTCAACCACATTTACAATACGATTTTTAAGGATGGGGTTATATTCGCCATATTTAATCCGCCCGAATTCAGTGACACCAAAAACATAAAGATACCATGGTCAAGTCTTACGTGCACAGGGCCACAATCAATTTTCCCCATCCTTATGGAGGTGGAGGGTGAGGTGAATTTTGCAACCTTCTTTTCATCATATCCCATACTTGTTCGATGGTGGAGAGCGAGGAGACCACTGAAGCAGATTTACACCGGACGCTTCTAAAAAGTCTAAACTAACACTGCTGAAATAGTGGATCTTGCAATTTTTCCAAAAAGGGAAGCAGATGTGGTTGTAAAACTCCGTGGATATAGCGCTGAGCAGTCATGCTACCTGAAATGAGCACTAATCGTGACCTGCTACCGTAAGCAATGGCACCCCATACCATAACATCCACAGTGCGGTGAAATGTGGACGTTCCGTCTTTCACCACGTCTCCTCCTTACTCTTGTATGGCTATTATGTGTGCCCAAACAAAATCTGGACTCATCGCTGAACACAACTAAGTTTAATTCCATTTTTTATTCAAGTCTCTCCCTACTCCATACCAATCCTTACCGACGATGCTGTGGGGTCAGAGATTGTACAAGATGGGGAAGGTATGAAAACTGTCCAAAAATCCTTTTTCGGCGATAAACTGTTATTGCCCTTCCGACAGCTTCACACCACTGGTTTGCAACTGCCCTTGTTGTGAAAAATCGATCTATAAGTGCTAGTTGCCTCAAATAACAATCCTGTCGCTCTGTAGTCTGACTTTGGCGTCCAGTACCTCTAACTCGTCGATTTTGGCCTTCTTGGAACCACGCTTGATAACACCTCAATACAGTAGCTTCCATTAGCGATTTCTCTAAAAGAAAATCCGGCTTCACGTAACCCGATTATCCGGCCCCTCTCAAACCCAGAAAGTTGAGTAAAATTAGCGCGTCTTCGAACTCAAGGCATCATAATGCAATAAAACAATAATGAAACAAATGGAACCAAGCAAATCCACCTCAGAAAAATCACTAAATAATAAGTAAACATGTTCATATTGTCCGGATCCTGATATGAAGAGAAAGCCTCCAAAATTGTATCAGCGTATACTTCCATGACAGCAAATATGTTTACAAGTTTTATTGAAATTCAATAAATAATTCTGGGTGTTGCATTTTCTATGTCAGTGAATAAAGTGACGTTTAAAGACGGTCTTCTGGAACACAACGCCATCTTAATTTAGTGCAATTTAAGGGGCATTTTTGTAACACAAAGATGGTGATTCTGATCTTTAGAATTAATGATTTGTTCCAGCCCTGCAAAAAATTGTTTACCAAGACCAGTCAAATAAACCAAGGTGGTTTCTGCGAGGTTGGAACAAACCTATATTATATTCTTAAAGTTTCTCTTTTTTTGTCGTGAAGTGTTTAGAGATCTGCACCTGTGTAAAACGCATTTTCCTATATGCTAATCTATAATCAGTAGTCATGTGTGTACATATATATGTCTATATATGCATAATAAGCTTAATTATAACGATAAATAAAATGACCAATTGAGAAAATATTTAGAACATTTATGTTGAAGTATTCCTGAACATTACCTTTAACTTATAACTATTTCGCATGTGTACAGCAACATAATATAATTTTAATTGCGAGTACCTTGATAACAAGCAAGGTTTTGGCATGTAAAAGTGAAGGGATTTCTTCTTACATGTTTACTTTTAAATTTCTTTACTTCTTGCTATACAGAGTGCCTCTAAAATAGGCGCATTTCTTTTATGGTCTGTGGTTTACCCAAATGAACTACTTTATGAACAGATACTTAGGAATAGTAAATTAAGATGAAGCGACATCACAAAAGATATCTAGTCATGCACACACCGGAGAGAATAGCTTCGTTCATAAATTATACATACCTATATTAAACGATATTGATTTATCTATATGGGAATAGAACAATCAGTAAAAATAAGTATACTTTATTATTATTTTGTGTTGGTGTTGATGTTAAAAAAAATAATGTTAGTTAATGATGAAAATTTTAATTAATTTTAATATAGATAACACAGTTTTAATAACACAAGTCCACAAAACAAGGTGGTGTGTGCTGGATGTCAGACTCAGATTTTCAGGCGTATTTTTTTTGCTAAACACGAATTTAAAGTCAAAATTTGGGGTCAAACAGCAAAAAATCGAGAAAAGACGTAATAATTTTTTTTTAAACGTCAATATCTTTAAAACTCTAAAAGATACATGAAACTTTATAAAACATAAAATAGGTATTTTTACAAGAAGTTTAATTTAAGTTATATAACCTTTTTGTCAAAATGCAATATTTTTGAAGTTATAATCAAAAACCCGAATTTTCAGGAGTTTTTCAAGGTACCTACTATTATATACCCCTGGAATTTTTTTTTTCCATTTTTGGATTTTATTTGCAAATGTTAAGAAATTGGGGATTCAAATAAATAAAATAAATGATTTAAGATAAAAAAAAACCAAAATCACAATACATTTTTTTTCTATTTTGGAGTGAAATTTTTTAGCCACCCGTCTGGCTCCACTTGTAAATTGCAAATTACGGTAGGCCTACGTATTATAGCGACCAAATTATTTTTTACAAGTAACTAATGCCTAACCAAATGCAATAGACAGCATGAAAAGTTTTCAATTAATAAGTAACCAACTAAGTACCGTAACAACAGTAAGGTTCTTACATTTTTAACTCGTTTTTTTTTATTTTTCCCTTTTTCTTTGGCTAACAGGGGAGGGGGGGAGTGATCGCCCCATCCGCCATTGAAGTCAATATCCTCTTGGGGTATTTCATTCCAGACCACTTCGAGCTTATGGCAAAGTTCAGCCAGTATTTGAGGGGGCTGTCTTAAATTTGGGATTTTTCTACCTATAATTTACCAGATTTTCCATTGGGAATAAATCAGGAAGTTTAAGAGATCCAGTGGCGTAGCCATGATCGGGCAGCTCGGTGCAAAGCTGGGGACCCGCGGAGCCCCACTCTGAGACTTTGTTTAAAGATCTTCTCTAATTAAAAGTTTTGCAACACCCTTTGTAATGTAATTTTTATGGGCCTATTTGCTTCAAAACTTATAACCACCCTGTAGAATATACTGTTAACAACAAAGTATGACATTTATAATGAGCATATGAGATTTTCTCAACAATATTCAGAAATAATCGAAAGTTCTGTACTAACGACATATCAGCATTTTTAAAGCCTCGTGAAGAAGGACTTAAATGATAATATGGCAGTAAATGATTTTTTTTTAATTAATAGTTATGCAATATGGAAATCTTGAAAGTAATTTTAGCCAGATTTATATGGCTTTTTTGTTGTTTTTTACATCACAACAGTGGCAAGTGTTGAAGGTTATTCAGTAAATTAAAAATAAGAAAAAAATTACTTTAGATCACAATAAGGCCAAAGTAGATTAAATAGCCTCGCTTTACTTTAAATCGAGTCCCAAGCCGCATCTAAAATGGACTTGACTACCAGGACCGAATTTAGGCGGTGACAAGAGGGCGCCCGCCAAGGGCGCAGCTACCTAAGGGGGCGCAAAATCGGCTTTAAAAATTTATTATTTTTTCTTGAGAATCAAATAAATAAACAGAACAATTTACTAACCCATTTTTAACTTAGATACTTAATTTAATATATTAAGACTAAAAATGTATGAATTATTAATAAAATATCAATTTATTATAATAAATAATTAATTGGTATTTTATAAATTGGGGGCAGCACCATTTTTTTTGTTGCATATTATTTAATTTATTAAAGTATAAATGTTATGTTTTAGTACGCCTGTTATGCACAGTATTTTTGTAAGTATGATTTTATTGTTGGGAAAATTTATTCGTTCGCAAATAAGGATGTTAATTTACATTTCACTTTGTTCAGTCAGATACAAACAGTTGCTTTATGTAAATCATGTTTTTTTTTCAAATGGTAGGCTAATATTTTCATATGAAGAAAATATAGAATTTGATACAAATTCCTCCACAAAATAACCCCCGGAATCCTCGTTTACGTTGGGGGGTATTCCATTCTCTCCAAATTCCCTGGTGTGTGGGGGGGCGCAAATGTTCATGTCGATAATAAAATGGCTGGAAAACAACTTTCAGAATATTTTTAATCCCTTATCTTTAATACCAAAGTATTAAAAAAAAGTTGTAAACCAGATTTTTTTTTCAAATACAGGGTGTTTAAATAATGCAGGGCAAAATTTCAGAAAGTGATTTCTCATTAAAAACCAACTTATTGCAAGTCTCTAGACCCCATTAAAAAAACTTTAAAAAATTAAATTTCAGTTTGCAACTAAAGTTAACTATTAGATATCAAAGTTAAACAACAAATTGTCAAGTATTTTAAAATTAAAGTTTAGTTGGAAATTAAAATTTATTTTTTAATATGGTGCAGAGATTTGCAATAAATTGGTTTTAATTTTTTTTTTCGAAAACGAAGCAAGATAGGAAAAAATATTAGGAAAGAAAAAAGTTGTATTTTTAGTTGCTTAATCTATTAAAAATATAAAAATTGCAAAAAGTCAGTTTCGTCCTTTTTTTTACAATTATTTTCGATGAGGTGGATCTTGCGACGCCACTGAACGTAATAAATTTAATTTAATTGGACCCAAATTGGGCCCTTATACTAGAGATACACTGACAACTTTCAAGAAATTCGGCTACAGGGTATTTAAGATAATTACAAAAAAACTATTTTTTTTAAACACCCCTTATTTTAGAAACTATGCAATTTCGGGACCATACGCCATACTTATAGAAACTTTTTTAAATATTTTTCAATGAGGAATCACTACCCTATATTATTCTGAAAAATACTCCACCAAAAAGTATTTGTAGTATTTGTCACAGTTAGTATAGCACAAATTGAATAGAGAATTTATTTAAGGTGTTGCTGGACCACCTTGCTATTTCGTGTGCATCAAGGAGATGAAAATCTCTAATAATCTCAGCTTTAAGAGATAATATGCTCCCACCAATAATAGCAGTAAATCATTTAAAACAGGCAGATGATGTTTAATACTGAAGTATATACGTAAAATTTCTAAGAAACCGAAAACAAAACGCTCTTAATCTAATTTCAACTCAAGTAGGTAAGTACTTAAAAATATTTGTTGTAAGTGCAAAAACAAGGACGTCCATCTTTTAATTTTTCAAGTAAATATGACAAATGGTATTTTTGTTAGAATTTTAACTTAAATTTATATATAACATAAAGTTTAAAAAACCCCATTATGCGAAAATAAATAAATTGATAAGTAAATAAACACATAAATGGAAATGGATGATGTATTAAAAAATTTTCAGTTTCTTATAAAAAACCATTACAAAACAAATACAGTTTATTTTCTAGTGGTCAAAAATATATCTTTATTAGGAATTAAAATCAAACTTGTCAAGAACTTTCGAATTTTTAGGAAATTAAGTTTAGGGAGCCAACTGTGCCGTAGTGATGGTCTTAGTCTTGCAGCAAGACCAAGACCAAGACCGGGGTATGCACGACCAAGACTAAGACCAAGACCGAGGGGTGCAAGACCACGCAAGGCCAAGACCGACCTGCAAGACTCTTGCACTTCTGCGACTTTTTTTGAATATTATAAAATTTAATTTTTATATTCACTATACAGAGGTATTTTATACCGACATGACAAAAATGTGTCAAAAATTGCTAAAAAGGCGATTATTTAATAAGTAACAAGTTTCTTTAATTAAATAATAATTAAATTATTCACTTTGTTCTTTTATACAGTTTTCTAACAACGATAACGAGTAAATTCAATAACATGTTTCAAAAATAATAAGATTGTGACTCAATACTCCGACAAAGCTCTACGAGTATATCTCCGAAACCATTCACAACAGAGAAAAAATGGGGGTACAAAAGTTATAGAAGCTGAAAATTACTTTTATATTCCTATGGTTTTTTTGCCACTTACAGGGTGAATCAAAAAATTCCACAATACAGAAAAACATTATTTTTGTTCCACACTAAGAAGTGGCACCATTATATTGCTTCTTAAAACTAAGATAAATGTAAAGGAGATGGATTAATAAAAAATTATATTTTCATGTCATATAGGAATATTTTTTATACAAATGAATTTTAAATATCACTTCCGGCTTAGACGAAAAATAATATTTAAAAACCATCTACGTTGATATTGCTCCTATATGAGAGTTAAACAATTTCCAGTATAATATACAGGGTGGTGATTTTTGAAATGGATTTATTGCCATAATTTTTTTTTATTTTAGGTTAAAAGCCAAAAATTAGGAAGTTGTTTGAGTGACAGTGGATTTTTCGAAAAAATTTTAAATAGAAAATAGTTTTACATTTTACGCCCTTTTTTCTGTAATTTTTCTATGTTCAGTTTTTCACTATCATGAACGGTTTTGGAGATATCGAGCTTTGTCACACAATTAAGCCACCTTCTATATGCAGAATGTTTATAAAGTATTTGTGCCAACTTGTTTGACTCATTTAAAGATATAAAGTTTATATGAACTTAAAAGATTCCTGAATAACTTTTTTTTGAAGCAGAAACCAATGTTTACATATTAGAATCATTTTTACGGAAATTTCACATCTGGTTAAAATTAAAATTTTTTTTCCGTTCACACAGTACACAGATTTGTTTTAATTTTATATGCTTCTTAAAAAAAATTAAAAAATTCTTATCACTAAAATATTTCTATGTACCACCAAATGAATAAAAGCAGGTTGTGTCTTAATTTAACTAAAAATAAAGCGTTATAAATAAATAAACCCTAGATTTAAAATATGCTTTTTAATCAAATAATTTATAGTACGTGTACGCTTAAAATAGGTATACTTTAATATTTTAATGCAAAAAATATAGTCGCCATCTTAATTTTTTTTTAAGTATTAAAAAATATATTTTATTTAAGATTACTTACTTTAAATTATTACTACCAAAAAAAAAGCAAGCAAGACCAGCAAAACTCTTGCAGCAAGACCAAGACCGGGTGGTGCAAGACCAAGACCAAGAACAAGACCTTCCTTTGGCTTGCAACACCAAGACCAAGACTAGCCCGGTCTTGGTCTTGGTCTTGCTTTGCTCATCACTAACTGTGCAGGTGATATCAATAAAATTTAAATAGGGATTATTTCAGGCCTCATAAATAATATTCAAGATTATTATAAAGCTAATACTGATACCCCCTTTATTTTAACACCACCCATGCCCGTCCAACTTCTGTAAGTAATTTGAAGTTTCCTTATAGTAGTGCTCTGCTATGTAGTAGGAATATGATGTTTCAAAAATTCCTGCTACAATACTATTATATCGACATAAACTTCACAAATTCAAATATTCCTAGTTTCGAAAAAAATGAATTTTAATTAAGAAATCTGTGTGTGTTTAACAGTTTTAAATAAAAACACCGATTAATTTTGGGATGCACCTAGTAACAATATTTGTTAAATATTTTAGAAAGTTTACAATAAAATTAAATTAAACAAAATATTAAACAATTAAAAGGTATTTTTACTGAAATACCATTTTAGAATTTTCCCCAGAAATATTTCAGTTACCAACGCAGTTAAAATCACAGTTGAAAAGTGTTAACAATTTATTTTTATCAGATTCAAAGTATATTTATTGCAAACAACAGTCTATCTTAATGTCATCTGTAAAAAAAAACCTTATTTGACCGGAATCTGCTGTTGCTCTGTGTCCCATTCGTTGGGACACCCTGTTTATTTTATATAATATAATATATTATTAATAAAATTATATATATATATATATATATATATATATATATATATATATATATATATATATATATATATATATATATATATATATATATATATACCGGGTGTTGCTCCGTCGAGCGGACAAGGGAATCCCATGTAAATTTTGAAGTGGTCCAATATTGGCCCCCTAATTATTTTAGAAGGAAATATTATTAGGATTATTTAAAAGCACGAAAAGTTTACCCAGTGTACAAATTTCAGCTCTTCTCAGTCCGCCAGCTAAAGATAAATGCTAAAATAAGTTACAATCCTATCTTCTTACGCCCCTGTATTATTAGAAGTTTATAATAAAATACCAGAAAAATTATTTAACCTCTTACTCTCAAGTTGTCAGATCAATGTACATATTTTTAAATAATGAACTACTTAAATCAAAAAAAATACTATTATAAAATGGTTTATCAGGGAAAAGTTATCGAAGAGTAGCGGACATGTTTGATCTATTTTCCCAATAGGCCAAACAAGTAATCGACAATAGAACGGACATAAAAAATTTGAAACTACAGGCACAGTAATCAATAATTGCAAATGTGAAAAAAATCGACGTGAAAATCAGAGACAATTGTACAAACGAGGGATTTAAAGTGATACTTTGTGTAGAGGAGGCCGAAGGAAACATTAGCACGAGACAAATGGAGGACATTACTGGACAAGACCACACCACAATATCTCAAATTTTAAAAAGAGAAAAAACAACAAGAATTAAGTGACGGAGACGAAATACGACGACAGGAATTTTGCTTTGAGATGATGGAGAGGACAAACACTGACAGAGGTTTTTTACAAAATATTTGCTTTACTGACGAATGCACTTTTACATTGAACAACGAACCCAACATTCAAAATTGCTGGTACTGGAGTAACGAAAACCAAAATCGATTTGTTGAGACAAGGACTCAATATCCACAAAAATTAATGTTTTGGCGGGAATTTTCGGCCACCATATCCTTGGACCATTTTTCCTTGACCGAAATTTGAATGCGGAGTACTTTCTGGAACTTTTAGAGGAACACATTTTGCCTGCTTTGAACAACCTTGCTCGTGAAAATCAAGAGATTTGGTATCAAATGGATGGCTGCCCAGCACACAGTCAAAGAATATAAACCTCAATAAGAAGCGACATAAAGTTCCCAATAGCATTGGTTATATGGGAAACAAATTTCTGACGTCACGTGTAGACGGAATGAGACTTAAACAGCTTGGGGGTACACTGAGAGAAATATCAACGGTGAAAATTCAGTTTTACACGGGATAAAAAAATTTATATGTATAACTATACATTGCAGTCCTGAAAAATCGTCCCTTTCAAGGAGTTTTTTCCAGCCTTTTTAGGGTTGGTTATTCTCAAAAAAGATTAGATTATTTTTGAGAAAATTAGTTTACAGGGAATTAAATGTTGGAATTTTTCTTAAAAAAATTAATCTTATGTAATTTTTATGTGAACAGATGCAAAATAATTATAAGAAATCTTTATTTCAAAATTGTAATAAAACAATAAGTAAGTGTTAATATATGGTTTTTGAGGTCTTCGAGTACCTATGCAGAATTAAATTTTGTAATCCATTTTACGTCTAACTAATTTGACTGTATAACATTTTGGAAAAAAACGAATAGTATACAGTTTTTTGCTTCCGCTAATTAC
>JAHBCN010016957.1:0-18924 GCA_019359885.1 Listronotus oregonensis | reverse complement strand
CCCGGGAACCTTTTCCCTATAAAGGCGGTTCTGTCCGCCTTCTGTTTGGATTCAGGGATCCCTTCCTAAGCACCTGTTTGTTGGGATGGATTTGCCCTTCCCTGAAACAGGCACCGGTGATCAGGGCACCTTTCGAAACGGGTTCACTCGTTTCAGTCGGCGAACCTTTGTCTGCTTGTGACCTTGGGTAGCACCTCTCGAAACGTATTTATCCGTTTCGGTCAGCGCACTTTTGTCACTTTTTTCCTATGAAAGCGGTTCTGTCCGCTTTTTGTTTGGAGCTAGGGAAGTAATAGTCCACCACGGCAGAGCCCCGCATTACCACAGTAAGGCTAGATACTCTGAGAGGTCGCCCTGTATCTCAGAGGCACCGTTGGAGACACCTGTTTAAGGCACAGAATGTCATTTACTCATCAGCACGGCCGGCACCTTGAGTAAAGCCTTGTGTTCATCTTAGCTTCGGATACCGTTTCATACGCTAGCCAAAAGAGTTGCCGATAACCAGCAACTCTAGCGCATGTTCAAAGATCCTACTGGCCCAAGACGTGTGAACACAGCGGTGGTTAAATTATGCGTCCAATGTTTAGTATGTTGTGACTATCGGTCGGAAAATGAGTTTCAAACAAAGAGGTGCAATTGATGTTAAACTTGGAAAATCTTTTACCAAAACGTACCAAAAGCTCCAACATAGATCATGATTGTTTATCCTCACGCAAGTTCACGAGTGGCACAAGCGATTTAAAGGGGTAGAGATGACGAAAGGCTAGGCCGACCAAAACTGGTTTATTCCAGAACATATTAAAAGTGCATAAATTTACAAAAATAATAAGAAATGCCAGAGCTTTTCATTAAATTGGAATGGGGCATCCGTTCTACTAACGTTTATCCCTTTTGACCAAAGAATTGGGACTTCGCGAGGCAAATTTACGATTTATTCCACACAAACTCACTGATGACCAGAAATGGGTCGAAATAAATATTGTAAAGACATCAATAAAAGTGCTTGTAAAGACCTCAAATTTTTGAAAACGATAGTAACTGGTGACAAGACATGGTGTTTTAAATATGAGCCGAAAACACAGCGTCAATCTGCTGAATGGAGGTCAACCGAGGAAAAAAATTCCAAAAATTCGTTTGGAGAAATCAAAAGTGAAGACAATGCTTATTTGTTTTTATGATTCGAAGGGTATAATTCACAAAGAATTTGTCCCAGCCGGTCAAACAGTGACGGGGGAGTACTATCGTGACGTTTTACGACGTTTGCTTGCCAGAATTCGTCGCATTCGGCCTGAATATCGCGAACCAAAAAGTTGGTCACTTTTGCACGATAATGCTCCATCTCATCGTTCACGCCTTGTGAGTGAATTTTTGTAAAAAATCAAATTGTTACGTTGCACCATTCGCCGTATTTACCTGATCTGGCACCCTGCGATTATTTTCTATTTCGAAACTTCACCTAACAATAAAAGGAAGCACCATTACTCAATTGACCGCATTCAAAAGGCGACGACCGACGAGCTAGACAAGGTTTCCTAAAAGGACATTTCCGACTCATTTGCAATTGGTTGAGCGTGCAAATAAGTGTATCAAAGCGAATGAAGAGTATATTGGTTAATAAAAAGAATTATCTCAAATGTACACTGATTGTTTCTATTTTGAAAAAGTTCAGTTATTTTTGGGTGTAGAACCTACGATCACATTGATAGGGTGTATACTTTAAAAGACTAGATGAAAACCTAACTTACCTATAAGTCAAAAGCATTTTTTAAAGTTGTCAAAAATAACCTTGTTGATAATTCAAATTTTAGTCTTTCCTTAAACCATCTTATAGATTCTGCTGCAAAATGAATATTTTTAATTAATAAATGAAAGTATTGTAGGCTTTCAGAAAGTACTTATACGAGAACGGTTATTTAAACCATCTATAATTCTACTGAATGACATAGATGAATAAATCCAAAAGCGTCAGTGAAAATAAGCAGGAATATCGGGATTACAGGATAACACAATGGTAAATGAAGTGTCAAATGTGTAATTTAAAGCCGACAGGAATAAAGCTTTCAACCGGTAAATCGGGGAATTATGTTCCACCTAAATCAGGTGGGATAATCGTTTCGGTGTTTGTACTATTGTGTTTTGTTTGAGACAGCTGGAAAGCCCTTTATCTTATTGAAGATAGAATCTTATCATGTTATGTTTATCAAATATAAAGTAGTATATAAATTTGCTAAAGAAGATGATGTTTATTAAGTAATAATACAAAAAAGGGAAACGTAAAAAATTAGTAACACAAAAATACAGTGAGATTCTTTAACTTGGAATAAATTTAGTTATTCAAAAACATATTATTAATGGGAAAAATGCTCGGATACCTCGATTATTGTTTTCAGTCGCTTTCTTTTCTATTAAAGAAATATTTATGCAGTACGTCCCAAATTTGAAATATGGCGTTATGAATATTTTTTTTTAATTAAAATTTTATGAATATTTTTAAAGCGCATATCAAATTATACATAACTGGTCAATTTTATATTTTTCTTTTGTATCTTTTACCAGATATTAAATTTTAAAAAAATCTTTTAAAAAATAAATTACATACTAAATAATACAAACTAAAAAATGCATACATGTCCAAATTTCGGTATTCCAAAAAAAGAATTAAACTTTTTTATGACACACTCTGTTATGGTCATTATATTACTTCGAACATATACCAACCTGGAGGGATAAAGCAAAGCGCTGAAAACCTGGTCACATTAAAAACAGAAAGCAACAGTCATCGTCGTTGCTATCTCTCTCACAGCGTACCTGATTTGCCGATTATCTCATTAGATTCAAATAATCGGCAAATCAGATACGCTGTGAGAGAGAGATAGCAACGGCGATGACTGTTGTTTTCTCTTTCTCATGCTGTACAAAATAAAACCTTTTTACTTTAATTGGCTTAATAATTATTTCAAAAAAGGGCATAATGGATTTAATTTAATATGAGTCTACCAAAACCCATACATTAATCTTTTGACTTAATTATGCGATACTAAATTAACAAAAAATATTTAATTAATTAATGTGCTATTTTAATGACACAGCATAAATAATGCAAAACTTAAATAACTATGTTAAAACAAAGAAGCCAACTTGATGAACTCAAGTAAGACTGCTGATATTTGGTTGGTCCCCATTATCAATTACAGCCTGTAGTCTTCTCGGCATGGATTCTACTAACTTTCGTGTATAATCCAGGGTAATTGTGGTCTAAGCACCTGTAATTTTTTTAAATTCATCTCTGTTTCATATTGGAACGCAATTAACTTTATTTTTTAAGGTTAACCATAAATTTTCAATTGCTTTCAAAACTAACCACAACCAAGACCGAACCCTATATGACGTGTGTTTGGAATCGTTATCATGATAGAATTGATAATTGTCATTAATATTGAATTTTTGAGCACTAGCTGCTAGATGCTATCCTAATATATCCAAATACATGTATTTGTTTATATTACCTTCAATAAAATGCATATTGCCTATTCCTGCAGATGACATACAGCCCCATGACATCACTCCACCTCCAACATGCTTTACCGTGACTTTAATATTTTTTAATTTTAGTTCTTCATTAGGCTTTCTCCAAACAGATAGTTTACCATCGGACCTAAATAAGTTTATTTTGGTTTCATCAGCAAATATTCCAGAATTCCAAAAGTTTAAGTTCATGTTAATATGCTCCATGGTGAACTCCAGTCTTACGCGTCTATTTCTTAGGTTAATGTTTGTTTCTAGCCGTTCGTCCATTCAATTTTTTTTTTTAATATTCAACGAATTGTTTTGGGGTTATACCTTATTTCAAACTGTCTTTTTACCTTGTCGCGTAATTTTGGCGCAATTTTTTTAGGATTATTTGTTTTTCCCAATGAGCTGAGAGCATAGATAGAGAAAGCATTTCATTTATAAAGGCAATCGAGAGCTGCGGCCAACATGTTTTTGTTTATTATTGGCGATAGAATGGTACAAGCATAGTTTGTACTTACTGTGAAATGATAATCCAGGAATCATATTCGTCACTTTACGCACTTGACACTGCCTTACTATTTTAATTTATTAAAAGTTATTGCACAAAACTGAAATTTATACAATTGTCACAAAAATAACCCGAGAAACATTCAGACTAAAACGCCATATTGAATGTGTCATCTGTCGAGCGAAGCCGAAGGCCGAAGGTGGCCTCTACGAAAAATGCATTGTTGTCACGTCGTTTAGCGCCTTTATTTGTAGCTGTTTAAAAACAAAATAGTATTTTGACATCATTACTTTTCTGTGTAATACTTTATAGTAATAAATATAACAAACATTATTCACAGTTTAAAATACAATAGTAGAGCTTAATTTGATGTAATTTTAAGAAAAAATTAAGTAAAATTTAATAATAATATACTATCAAGTAAATGAAACAAAAAGATTCTTGGCAGCCACGCTTTACGACAGAATAGTATCTGTAGTAACCATTTTCCCGGGTTTTGGTGGATTTTATTGTTGGCGTAAAAAGGTTCATTCATCGCTAAGCAGAACCTTAGAATGTACGTTTATAATGCCACGCTTAGGCCAAATCGATGCTTTCTCCAGTTAACCTAACAGCTCATTGGTTATTCCTTTCTTCACGTTCATTTAAAATCTCAAAAGGAGCTACCTTTGATTTAGTTTCAATCCTATTTTCATTTCGGTAACGTTCGAATGCTGGATGGTTGATAAACTTTTATTTACCATTTTGAATATGTTTCGGTGGCTGTATCCATTTCTGTAGTGGGTAATAATTAAATTTCCCTCAGAAATTGTAGTTCGAGGACCCATTCTTAAATAATTTTGTATTACTCGATAAAAATATGCTTTGAAATGTCAAACTAAATGAAAAACAAAGTAAAAAATTAATGCAAGGCCTACTATGTAAATTTTAAATTTCAAAAGTTTTTTGTGCTGTTTTGATTTAGCTGCATTATTTAAGCTGTGAGCTTGAAATCGTACATTAAATAATTAAATATTTATTTTTATTT
Organism: Listronotus oregonensis; assembly: GCA_019359885.1. Taxonomy (NCBI): domain Eukaryota; kingdom Metazoa; phylum Arthropoda; class Insecta; order Coleoptera; family Curculionidae; genus Listronotus; species Listronotus oregonensis. Next base: position 13,876 of record JAHBCN010016957.1, on the reverse strand, counting down.
AGATATCGCATATATAGATTAAAATATTAATGTACACATCTCTAGAAGCCTTAATTTAGTTTAATTTCAATATGTCGTGATTTTCAAATAGATATTGAGCCTCGGAGAAAAGTTACTTCATTTTAATAGTTGTCAAACTGTGGTCACTGTAGTTTTTTGTGTATAAAAGGGGGGGCATTGTAGTTTAAGACATTAACCTTTAATAGACTCCTTGCACATATTTTTTTAATGGCTAAAAATAACCATTTATACCTAAGTAAAGCTTATGGCAAAAATTTTTATACGAAATTCTGTAACAAAATTACAAGCATTCAAAACAGAATTTTATTTTCTTTTTAACAAGCACCTGCCTTTACATTAATCGCATTAGGTTTTGTATTTTCCTAACTTAATTAAAAGAATATTTTTAATTAGAAATTTCCCCTAATTGAAACGCCGCAGCCTACAATTTTTCGCATTTTCACAACACTAGCCGAAGTTTTAAAAATGCTTTTATGCCGTCACTCATAAAAATAAAAACAAATATTTTCTTTTAATTTTTCGTGTTATGTTTTCTCGAAATATTTGTTATTTCACTTTAATTAAATTTCATATTTAATAAGATTCAGGGAAACAAAGAATTTTAATTTCAGTAATGGAATATTTTTTTAAAAGGTTAAATGCAAAAAACACCTGATGCAGCAAATTTTTTACACGATACGGAATAACAATGGATCATGCTGTTTTGTTAATATTAAAGATTACATTGGCGTATCATTTTGTACAGTACGTTCCACAATAATTCGTTAATTTGCGCGGTACCCGCATGTAGGTCCGGACTTAAAATTTTCTTTATTTATTATTGTACCTTATTTTTTGGTATATTATAAAGGTTATAGGCAAATTGCAGGCGTTGAATATAAAGCAGAGTCTTTTTGTCTTAGTTTATCAGTCGTTTGGAGTTTGTTAGGGTATTTTCGTGTGTGTTATTGAGCATCCAAAATAGCTAACCTAAACTATTGATGATGAGTAGTAGGTAATTAGGATCTGTACCCTTTCAAAAGATGCGTTGCCTACACAATAGATATTTGTCAGGCAACCTATTTATGGCTGGGTTTTTCACTGAGGGTTGTAATTTAAATTTTATTGCGGTCAAGAAATCAACGAATTATTGTGAAACGTACCATACAGTTTGTTTTAGTCGGCCTAGTGTAGTTTTGTAATTTGTATTACCCATAAAAAGAGAACTTCGGAAAAATAATTATTACATAAAAAGAAAAAGATATATTTGGAAAAACCAGCAGGCAGAAGCCATCGTTAGGCTAGTAGGTTGTCCAGCAAATATATGTTATGTTAGCTGAAAAGTGTTGAAAGTACTTCGCAATTTTCTTCTAAAAGATGGGTTTCGGCCAATTGTTTTCAAACTTTGCGATGTGACAGTTCTTAACGCTCTGATCAAAAGTGTCCACGGGCACAAAATCCGAAAACCCCTCCAGAATCACCCTTAAAGTCACAGGGAATAATCCTTATGGAAAATGGGTTTTGGCCAATTATTTTCAAACACTGCATAGTGATAGCACTCAATATGCTGATCGAAAGTCTCCACGGGCACAAAACCCGAAATCATCCCCAGTGACCTTTGAAGGTGATTTTGGAGGTTTTTGGAATTTTAGTTCTCAGTGATCGAAAAACTAACCATTAAAGTTAACAGAAATTACGAAAATTTTAACACTATTTAAAAAAACGTGGCTTCATCACTAAACTGTATGTGACGATAAAATAATGTATTTAAATTGCACATTTCCATCATAGCTTCACAAAACTCTAGTCTGTGATCGGGATCATCTTCGTTCAGCTCGTATAGTAACCTTATCTTGGACGGATGATACTTTTCTTCCTTCAATACATGCAAAGTTGTTGGCTAACATCATTATTTGAAGCTACTTTAGAGAATTCACAATGGAGATTATCCTTAACATTTAACAAAATGTTCAATTTGTATTTTCATTAATTTTTGACGACCTTAAAAATTTAAGGGTAAAGGATATGATTTTTTCATTTAAATCATGCGTAGAATTTGACACAGAATTTAAAAATGGATTTTAAAAAATAGAGTTTCTTTTAAAAAAATCAACTTTGGTATCAAAATCAACGTTTTGACGCACACTGTATATTTTTGCTTTAGCGCAGTAAAAAATTGACATGTGCGAGCACTTTTTTAAAACCCAAAACCAGATTTTTAAATGAATTTATTCCATATTTTATCCCCCCACTGTTTAATATAATTATATTAAGTATACAGGGTGTTTCTTTATAACATGCCAATATTTAAGGGGGTGATTCTTGGACCCATTTAAAAAAAAACTTTATATGAATGTATGTCCTAAACGTCTTATCCTTTTGAGATACAGGGTGTTAAAATTTTAAGAAAAAAATATTTTTTTATTGTCATTTTTATACCATTTTCTGTTACTATTCCGAAATGTATGTAGATTATCCTAATTTCATAATATCAACGTTTAAAAGTTATCTTATTAAATAAATTATTGTTTCAAGTTACATAAATCGTTTTTTCTTGTAATTGGTCCAATGAAATGCAAATAAGTGAATTTATTTTTTTTATGGGAAAACGGTAAGTCGTACGAAAAAAAGTCAAGTAACCAAATTTGTTTTAAATTGACCGGGGACTCCAAAAATAAGTTTTATTTTAAGAGAAAGCAGTGGCGTACCACTTTTTCCTTCAAAAATATCTAGTCAGAGTCCAATACGGACGCCACTGTTGGAAATAAAAAAATATTTCTTATGTCAAAAAATGCTCTTTAATGCATAAACGCCGTACACCAACATCATAAAAATATTTAAAGTGGTATGAAAATGACAATAAAAAAATATTTTTATCTTAGAATAGGTCCAAGAATTACCCCCTTAAATATTAGCATGTTATTAAGAAACACCCTGTATAATTATATTAAAGAACTATGTTAAAAGACAGTTATCTTAAAAATTAAAGTTATTTCTTTTATATTTTGCCTTTCAATTGTCAGTAGTTTCTTATCCCTCGATCGGATATTTTTTTGTTTTTTTTTTGTTTCTGTTTCTTTTAGTACAATCTAAACATCTCAAATCCTTTCCGTATATTTTTAGTCTGTTATTTTTCATCTCGCTCCACCACTTTCATTACTGTATCATAAAATTTTTACCGGAAAAAAATTCGAGGAACAACACAAAATCGCATGTTCACTCGCACTCCTTTTTATTACACAAAGGTGTAATTATATTCCTATGTAGTTCCTTTCCCCTTTGGGATATTAAGCCAGAAAAGCCCCAAAATCGTCGCTTTCGAATCTACTCCTCCCTTTTATAGGCCTAAATAAAAAAGAACTGGGTTAAGGGCGAGTCTATAATAAAAGGAGTTTTTGCACAGAAAAGTTATTTTTTGAATTTATATGTATATCGTCAAGTCCGGAAATATGTAAACTGCCTCCCGGGAAAAGAATGCTCAAAAATAACATGTAAATCGGTTTACGAAATTTGTATTTATCTAAAACTACCTTTGCAAACTTGGTTTCTGTTAATAGATTATAACAAGTAATAAAATTAAACTATAACATAATACATATTGAATAATGTTTTAATCTTATTAAAACTAGAACAAACCGGAACTAAGAACAAACGATTTGCACTTCATGTTTGTGCAAATCCCCTCTTTTTAAAACTATTCTCATAGTTGTTTATAAATTTTAACTGCTCTTCTTTTATCCTTAGTTAAAGCAATCATTTAAGTCGACCGGACTTGGAAAAATATATAGAATAAATGATAAATATTCCAAAAAGTTTATTTTTTTAATTGGTTTCCTATTTTGCTTAATTAAAGTACCCTTAAGCGTGTTTAAATCCAACTTTCAAACACTCGCGTGTTTTAAAGGTTACCAGTCTATCAATTAAAAACATGAGAAATGTGAAGTCTAAGATGACATTGCCAACTTTTAACCTTGAATTTTGACACATATCAGACATTTTAAAGAAAAAAAATGATTGATACGACATAAGTACTTTATAACGTCAAATAAAATATTACTATAACAAATGTTTCAATAGCTTTAAAAAAATAGCGTAAAGTATTCGTAGATAACTGGTCTTTAAAACACTTGCTCTATTTCAAGAACTCTGGCTACGCCGTCATGCTCGAAGAATCGCGCTATTTTAAAGATCCTAATGTCCACTTATACTATAATATACTATTTTATATAAATATTAGGTAAAATTTTACTTTACGGCCACCACGCCGATTTTCATGAATTTTTGCATCGGGGTTTTTTGGCAACCTCTGGTTTTTGATTATGAGGCCTCCAAGTGGTCTAACCTCAAAATGAACATTTTTCCAAAATTCCTCCTTCTTGAAACTGATTACCACCAAATGGAACATACACTGATTGGGCACTTATATATTAAACGAATACATAAAATTTACAGTTTTTGCTTATTTTTAGTAAAAAACACCTAAAATAAAACCAGTTTTTATATCTTGAAACTTAATTATAATCAGGCAACCAGTTATAATACATATCTTCACAAGGTACAGAAAAGTGGTTTATTTAAGATAATTTTTACTTAAAATAGACGATAAATTATTGTAAATTTCAGTGTATTTGTTTAATATATAATGTTAATTAAATTGTATGTTTTTGTTTTAATCAGTTTAAGAAGGAAAATTTTGATTAGTCACTTGGAGGTATAACTCAAAAAAGAGGTTGCAAAAAACTAATTTTAGATTCGTATCACGCCCAAAAACCCCTATGCAAAAATTCATGAAAATCCTTGTCCCTAAATAAAATTTAAAATATTCTTAACCCCAGTCGTAAAACCCCAAAAAGTACGTAATTAAGATGCCTTAGAGGCAGTTTTTACACGTCTGGCAAACCAATTTCTTAGGTGCAGAGATTTTCAGTGCGATACGAGTAAAAGGAGATGTCAATTTTATAGGCAAAGGCTTGAGCAAAATAAAGACAGACAGAAAACGTGAAGCGGCGGATTCCCTTTCTACCGACCCAAGAAAAAGAGGGGAATACCTCGGCCGGACACGACAGCACACAACGCGACGGGCAATGTTGCCAACCAGTAAATATAAAATTAGCTATGTTGTCTTGCTCGATAAAATAATAAATACATATTATTAAAATAATAAAGTATCTTTAAGCATTCTAAAATACTAATACTTTTTACAATTTTTTTATGCAAAGCGCATAACTTTTTTAAATGAAAAGTTTAATAAAATGTATGATTTTTAAAACTTTTCTAAAATTGCTAATAAATATTTTACGAAATGACAACACTGTCGACAATATCCTAACGAATCATAGGCGCCGTCGACCGTCGTTGTATTGGAAGTGGTAAAGGGGAAATTGTTGTCGTTCTCTTTTTAATCTAGGGACATATCATATGTATCCTACTCTGTTACATTAAAATTGGCTTCCAAGCCCTTGCCTTGCCAATCCTGTATACTGCTAAATGGGTATGAAAATGGATATTTAACCTGATATCTGCCGGGACCGAGTTTACCAACCCTCGTTATAAATACATTATATTTGCTGTTCTTTGTGGCCATCCAAATACAGGGTTGGGTCAAATTGATTCTGGGTTGCAAGTAAGCCTGATTCAATTTTTTGGGGACAAATAAAAATCATTTCAAGCACATATCGGTAAAGTAAGCTGATATATCATCAGTATATGATTATCATATTAGCTAAATTCAGCTGATCTTAATCATTACGTAACAAATAAAGACGTATTTTAAACGTTAATTAGTAAATTTTACAAACTAGATTCAAACCTTAAACGAAGAAAAATTACTGAATGCTATTTCCATTCAGCGGGTCGAATGGAATCATGCCATGTGGTCGCAGCGTTTTGAACTATTTGTTATTAAATCGGGTTACTACGTTATTAAAATCAAATCGAACATTTATAGAAAATTTTGTAAAATTTAATGTAGATTTTTAAATTCGTACTATAAAATGGATGATTTTTACAATAAAAATTTTGTAATGTTTCTCGAGAGTTTTTGATTTTGAAGTGAGTTTCACTTTGGTCCAGTTTTTTTTTTGGGACCACAACAAACGATTATTTGAAGAAGATTTGTAGGTTCCAAAGCAAATATTTAGTTTTTGAAAGCCAAAACCGAAGTCTTCTTTCTAAAGTTTAAAAAAACTATATATTAAAGCAACGAATATTATCCAAAGTGGAACAGCGTCATTGATAGAAACTTCTTCCTGAAATTCTTTATCTAAACTTTTCCTTTGGATATAAACTTTTTTTTTAATAGACATTTACCAGGTTTATAAATTAAATATTAAATTTGCATCATTTACTGCATTTTTGTAATTTCTAAAATAAAATACAGACCGTAAAAAAGAACACATTCGCTTTCCTCTCGTATGCCACCGATAATAATAATTCAATATAACTAATGCTTTTCACTTTTCCAGAGCGTTTCCACGCAAAAACGGTTTTAATGTACGTCATGGAAAAAGTATAAAGAAAACTTACGAACCAGAACGGCGCACAGTGGAAAATAATATTTCATCGCGGAAAGTTTTTTTATTACCTAATGATGTTGGATTTTGTATAAAAGTTATGATGTATTATGCCAGCCATATTAATGGCAAAGAAAGGGTTGACGATTTATTGCGACAAAATAATTTTGTATCCGGCACAAGTCTAAGTAGTAGTTGAGGTGAATAAAAAGCTAAAAATAGATATTTATGATATAAGTGCTAAAAGTGACATTTTATTTTGTGACAAGAGAACTGTGTGTGACAATGCCTTCGAACAAAATAAAATAACTTTTAGCACATATATCATACACTATTTTTTCTACAAACACCATTAAAACTCCAACTTAATGATTTTTTTATCGTCGACATTGTTATTATTTTTAAATTATAATTTCATCTAATTTATCTATAAAATAAGTTGCTAAGGTAAAAAAAAATCGATTTTGTTTATTTGTCTTTGTTGACAAGTAATGTCAAATAATCGTGAATTCTTGTTCGATAAAAAGTGACCAAGAAAATAAATTTCTACCGGTGAAAATCGAAGAAGCTGCCAATAAAGCTACTTTTGAATTATTGCCTAGTAAGTCAAAGCAACAATACGAATTTATATATGATGTTTTTTTAAAATGCTGTGATCAGAAAAATGTTTGTGGCAGTGAAAAAGTGCTCTGTACTTTAAAGAAAAGTCCAAAATATGGAAATTGTCTAAGCTCTGGTCAAATTACTCAATGTTAAAGGCGATGATAAACATAAATAATTCGGAGATAAGCTGATATTACAAGCTTGGCCTTTTTAAAGCAAGAGGGTAAAGGATATCAACCGGAAAAGTCTTAAATATTGACAAGAGAATAAATCGACAAATTTCTCGCAGAAGCCCAGGTTAAAATATATCTTGGGCAAAAAGTAGCCGCAATTTTCGGTGTATTCGGAGCCTGTCGTCGAAAAGAACTGTGTAATTTGACATTAAATAACATCGAAAATTTGGAAACTTCACTAATTCTGCATATACCAGACACAAAAACTAATGGGCAACGAACCTTTCTAACTAGTGGAACCTTGTATATGAACCATTATAAAAAGTACATAGCCCGTCGTCCAGTGATTATTAATCATTCAAGAGTTTTTATAGCATGCTTAAAGAATAAATGTGCCATAACTCCAGTTGGAATCACCACATTTGGTAAACTTGCCTGCCCAAATGGCTTAATTTCTAAATTTGCCAGATTCCCATCTTGACATTGGACATTGCTTCCGACGTTCCTTAGCTAGTTTATTGGCGGACTCTGCTGCTAATCTTACTACAATTAGAGAGACACGGTAGGTGGAGGCTAAGTACATTAGCAGAGAGTTATTTAGATCTCTACAAGAGAAAAAGAAAATTGTTGATCAAATTTTGTCCAAAACTTTGGTGGATGACATTGCTTCCTGCAGGGAACATATCTTACCAAAGTAAATTGTCTAACAACCACTAATGAGATTGGCCATGGAGTTTCTTACTCTAATTTTATTTTCAGTAATTGTACTTTTAATCGAATAAATAATTTATTTTGATATAAGTATAACATTTCTGTAATTTCTTATCTGTATTAAAAGTAAATCACTTTTAGCACAAGTGCTAAAAGTAATTACTTTTAACACCAGTGTCATAAAATGACATTTAAGACACTAACAACATGCATTAAAAATCAAAATTTTACTGACGTTTGTAGAAAAATGATATTTTTTCATTATTAAAATGACACAATTATGGTAAAATTCAAATAACTTATTTATTCAGACGTAAAATACCAGTTACTCAAAATAATACAATTCTAAAGAATTTGTTGGGATATTTTTATTCTTTTATTTTCATTATTTAAAATTCGTAAGAGCTTTGTAACTTTTTCTTTTGTTACTTTTGGCTTCGTTAAACATTTGTTTTCCCCCCGCTTATCACCTCTTTTCCCTTCGTAAAAACTTTTATGTTTTTCTTTTGTCGGTAAATTTTTTCGACTTTTATAAATACTTTCCCGAAAGTTTACCCTTCAGTTGGTTTTCTTTTGCTTCAAAAAATCTTACCGTAAATTATTATTTTTTCATTATTTAAAGGTATTTAAAAACAATACTTAAAAATTATGAAGTCCAATTTGCTTCATAAATTTTCCTTAATTAAAGCTTGGGTAAAAATTTGGTTCATACAAGTATTTTGGTCTGTATAAAGAAAACGTTACACCTACTTTAAGTCCCAGTGTTATAAATTTGATAAAAAATGTAATTACTAACATACCAGTTGAGAGCTGGAAAAATTCACTACAGCACATTATAAAAATTGAGGACTTACATTTCTATCTAAAACAATATAAATCTTATTGTAATTAATCTCAATGATGACTCTGATAGTGAAACAGAATTAGATTTAGATATTTGGATTAAAAATGTAATTATGTATAGATAATGCAGTTATAAATTTATTAAAACTTTCCATATATTTAATTTCTTAATGTAATTTTAAGATTATACTTACTTAAATAAACAATAAATTATAAAACTTTATATTATTAAGGTCCGTCCCTAATGTTCTGTCCTTTAATATCTACCGATCCGCAGTTTTATTGCTGTCGGCAGGTATAATCCATAAATGAGGGCAAGAGCTAACAAGGTATACTTTGAGACAGACTATATATGATTAATTTTTTTGTTTTTACAGTTTAAAAAACTTCTTGCGTAATTTTTCTTGCTGCAATTTTTATTTTATGCAAGAATAATATGGGGCGCTATTTTTTTTGCAGCAACCCGGTTATCTCGGTGATTATTTTAGTAAGCTTAAGGTACCAAGCTAAAACTATTTTGACAGTATACAATTAAGTTAACCCCAAAGAGCGCTGAGCGTTGGTTAATAGCTATTTAACAAACAAGGGTGTTAATAAGAGTTAAGATTATTAATCGCCAATTAATTCCCGAATCAGAATATTCTTTCAGCGATTGTTTCGTTATTTAATTGTGAAAATTATGAATTTTTGTGATTGTTTTTGGAATATAATTTAGTACAGTCAATTTGTCGATTTTTGAGGAAAAAATTTCAGAAAGTGAATATATTTTGAGGGATTTCTTGGGTACCCACCGATATGTCAAAACCAAGTTTTCGTGTTGTTTTGAGTTGCGGACGGGGGTGAAAACCCAAAATTTTTTTGGATCGCGTTTATCTCGCAAACAGTGCATTTGACAAAAAAGTTTACTAAACAAAAAATGTAGGGCGCACCAAAATCTACAATTCATCTTTTTGGGTCGATGGTGTAAGAATGTAGACAGTAGGTGGCGCTGAAGGTACTAAAAAATAATTTTTTCGATTTTTCACCGAGAATTTTTTTTCTTACTGTCGTTAAAATTAAAAAGTTGTAGATCATGAAATTTGCTACAATTTCGGTCAAACCACCTTTATTCTAACACTAACCGTTGCGGAGTTATGACGCCATGAAATTACAAAATATTCAAATGAATTAACAAAAATCGTAAAACTTGGTTCGAAGCATCCGAAAAAAGCAAAAAGCAGAATAGCTTACCTCAATGAAGGGTCCAATATACCGAAAATAGAAGGGAGGAAGTGTTTGCATCTGACAAGGAGTAAGTCTGTCAATAAAAATTTCTGGACGAAGAATGCAGGGCGTATCAAAATTTATTATCAATATATCAATTTAATGATGCTTTTATGAAAAATGTGGACAGCAGGTGGCGCTGAAGGCACCAAAAATTTTTTTCTTTATCTACTTTTTTACCGAGTTTTTTTTTTATTTCACCGTGGCTTCAAAGTAAAAGTTGTTGAAATTTAAATTTCATTCAATTTTGTTTTAAAAATGTTTTTCTTACATTAACCGTTTCGAAGCTGCAAGACCATGAAATTATAAAATATTAAAATAAATAAACAAAGATTCTAAAGACTTGTTTGAAGTGTTGAAAATACTTTAGAACACTCTTATCTTCGTCAAGGTCAAGAAATTGTAGATAATTATGTTCCAATCATTTTCGACATTGATGCTGCTGATAAGGAGAAAATAAGAATCGTTAATATATCAGTATTAAATGGAGTTAACATTTATTACAAAAGAAATTCAAATTTTTACATACAAAAGAAGTAAAAAATTTGTTTCACCGTTCTTTTTCTGGCACACTTCACTTTCGATTCCTCTTTTTAGGAGGTTATTAATCAGATTGTGAAAGTGTGCATACCTCGTCCATGTGTGGGGTAATTGCGTCAATCATCAAATTGTACTTGACAACTTGCGAAGGGAACTCTAGGTCAATATCACACGCAACATCCTTCTCATCGGTGGCGACATGGGCATTGTTACAATTTTGTCCACCACAGTTTTAGCAAGCAATTGAACACAGTAGACCCGCCTTTCGGCATCCGCAAGCCGCATTGCAACCATTTATTTTACAGCTACAAGTTATTTGTTTCATTAGCTTTTCCGGTGCAGGATCCAGCTTAGTAGCTTACAATGGAAATTCCACAAGGCCACTTTTGACGCGTCATAACTCCGCAACGGTTAGTATTAGAAAAAAGATGGTTAGACCGAAATTGTAGCAAATTTCATGATCTACAACTTTTAAATTTTAGCGACAATTAAAAAAATATCGATAAAAAATCAAAAAAATGATTTTTTGGTACCTTCAGCGCCACCTACTGTCTATATTTTACATCCTACACCATTGACCCAATAAGATGATTTGTAGATTTCGATGCGCCCTACATTTTTTGTTTAATAAAATGTTTTGTCAGACACACCGTTTGCGAGATAAACGCAATCCAAAAAAAAATGAGTTTGGTATATCGGAGGGTACCCAAGCAATCCCTCAAAATATGATTAAGTACTTTCTGAATTTTTTTCCGCAGAAGCCATTTTTTGCGACAGATTGACTGTATCAATTAGGTAGTAGGCAACCAACCTTACAAATATTTTTATTCGAATGACAAGGTTATGTCAGATTCAAAACACAAGTAAATAAGAAAAAATACAATTTAGAATTTAGAAATAAAACTTAGCTTTCCCTGGTAAATAAACTTTAAAATTGTGATTATTTTTAACTTTTGCAATCATCTCGCTTTATTTGAAAATTATTACTACTGATTGTGCCTGTTCGATGTGTGTACTTTTTTAGTTGATAATTATTAATTTTATTGAGTTGAAATGTTTTAGACTGCTTTAATTTTCGGTTATTGTACATACACCTACAAGATTTAAAACAAATGACTAACTTAGCAAATCAACAAATATATTACCTCTTTTAACCAGATATTTCACCTATCCAACAGATTGTCCCCGGAAACTTGTACTAAAGGCATAGTATCAATAGAAATTAATTTATCTTTAAATTTGTTTTTGGATATCATCTCGCATCTATCTTTAAATATTTTCTAAATACTTATTTTTAAATAAATATGCTCTTATTTACTTATATTAAAACTACAGCTGAATGACTGAGGGTGACATTTGTCTTCTATCATTTCCTATCATTTGACATTGGACAGAATATAGTGAAACCCCCTGGTAAAACAAGTGCGCACTGAGTGTAGCGGTGTGCCTTTTTAACTTATAGAGATAATAATATTTTTCGCTAGTAGTTTCAAATCAGTTAGAATATTAATAATTTTATTTGGATAGCTTTTTGATAATAAGAAATTCATGAATTGGCATATTTCAAGCTTTTATTTTCAAAAAAATAGTTTCAGGTATTGTTTCGAGTATATTTAGTTACCTATACTAATCGATGATTAATAGAAAATCATGCATTAATGGAGGCTATTAATGAATTATTTTGTATACAAGTTTTTTACAAATTTTAGTTAGTTCGTAAATTAAATTCTCAAAACGGATTGCGGCGAATATATTTCAGACTGTAATAATTTTAAATCAAATTGCATGCAAGGAAAATTGCAACAAGAAAAAATTTTACGCAAGCAAACTTTCAACTGTAAACTCACCTTTGGTAGACATATGTACATGGGAAGTTTGAGATTAAACATGCCGCAAAATTAAAATGACAAAAGAAGGTAGATAATTAGGCGTTTGAAAAGAAATTTAAATATTTTTGGAGACAGACCCATTTTAGGTATATTATACTGATCTAGTGTTAAAGCAGATTTATGGTAGTACCTGATAATCCCTTTATTTAAATAATACTAAGAATCTTTAAGTAGGTAAACTTTGTCTCTTACAGGGTCATTCAGTGAGGACTAAACAGGGCCTTGTATGACTTTATCCTATTAAATGAAATAAGTAAAATAACCATAATGTGTATTTTATTTTACCCCTAGAATCTTGGAGAATACTTAAGGAAATTATTTGAGTTGGAACAAGAGATATACGGCATAAAATTAACATTTTTTTTCGATGGGACGTCGTTCATTCAATACGTTTCAATAAAAGGGGTTCCGTATTTATTTTAAGTACCAATAAAATGAAGTTAATTCCTATGAGAAATTTGCATTTTAAATAAAAAAAATGGCAAATGGTAAAATGAATAACTGAAATCCTAATGCACAGAAAGTCGATAATGTGTCAAAGTCCAGCGGTTAGTGTAATACCGTAAAATAAAATATATAATTATAATTTTACATCATAAAAATGTTTCTCATAACAGGTGGGAAACCCAGGTGAGACCCGTTAAAGTTATATTATTGTATTATAACGCAAACTGCCATAATATTGCTTTTTTGTGTTTTAGCATTTAAAATATTCATTATTATCTTTTTTCTGTATTCAAATTTAAATCACAAATTTCTTATCCAAAATAAATTAATTCTGTTGTTACTCTAAATGACAACAAATCATTTCTATTGAAATGTATTGAAAAATGTTAATTTTATACCGTATTTGTTTTTTTGTTTATCTCAAGTGTTCTTACAAAAAATACGTACAATCTACTTAAGTTTTTTTAAGTACGGGGAAAGCCAAGATATGTCCTTATTCAGTCGTCGTTGGATGACCCTACACAGGTAAAATTAGGAACATTAAGAATAATGAAAAACCCAAATAATTATGGATCATTGAATTTTATTAAAGACAAGATAGATGGGGTTATGGTAAGAGACCAATTGTACTTTCTAGGTAGATTTGTTTACCATAGTTAGTAATCTCTGTAGGTGTGTTCAGTTCACTTCTGTTTGTTGGTTAAACCAAATAGATAATTTTTGTTTATTGATCATTCTAAGTAAATACAATTTAAGTGCTAAGATGAACCGGTTTACAGAAACATCGCCAAATATTACAATCGTTAAAAATGTGTTTGTATACAAAGATCAAACTGTAATTAAAACGACAAAAACTATCCGAGTAAGTACTTACTATCTACTTTTTAAGCATCAA
>JAHBCN010016956.1:0-18881 GCA_019359885.1 Listronotus oregonensis | reverse complement strand
TTTTTGTTTTTCCATATCTCTTTAAATAACGTCAGAAACAAATTAAAACGAAATCAGCAAAATTTCTAATCGGCATGTTGTTAGGCACCAAATGCTACTTTGCCTTTAATTTAACTGACTTTGTATCTCGCACCCTGTATATATATTATATATATTATATATATATATATATGTATATATATATATATATATATATATATATATATATATATATATATATATATATATATATATATATATATATATATATATATATATATATATATAAATTTTCTTTTTATTTTTGGGAATAGGTGTATAAAGCAAATGGTAGAACTTTATTGCAACGTTTCGCACATTATTTATTGTGCTTTTTTAAGCGTAAGTATGTAAAAAAATAGAATTAAAATTAAAACAGCATTAAAACAGAACATCACACAATATAATCAAAGAAATAGTATTATAATAGGTTTTACCGATCGAGCCATTGCTTTAACCTCTGCAGAATATCGACCAAAAATTTTACAAAAAGTAAAGCAGACCTTAGTAAACAACCTACTACAACCTATATATTGCGATTTTCAGTTTATTTTTGCTGTTTAATTAAGATTATTTAGGAAATATTAAATTCAAGAAAAACTAGTGGATCCTATGGGAAATTATAAATCACAAAACACAATTATTTTGGACATTTACGTTACTAAAAAAATTAACATAAATTGAATCACAGGAAAAATGTCGACATTTTCGACACTTTTATATGGTATCTCCGTAATTGTTAGTGATATCAAAAAAGTTATATATGCGTCATTTGCTTTTTTTTTGACTTAAACTTGAAACGGTAAAAGAAAAATTTGAATATTTTCGCTGGCTTATGACTTCAATGATTTTTTTATTGTATCTTTTTCTGGGGTTGGAAATTTGCAGTTTACGAAATAGTTTGTAAAGGCCTTCTTAATAAGAACTTTTTGTCTCGTGCATTTTGCTAAAAATGAGTAAAAAAAAATACATATCTCCAAAACGAAGTTAGCATTACAAATAGGCGATATTAAGGTTGGCAGAGTTCAATCCTTTTTCGGAGTAGAGGTTTATTACAAATATTATAGCAAGAAAGCCTTGAAAAACATAAACATCCATCTCAATTTTCATGCGGCTATGTTCATCGACATTTATAAAATAAAAAAAATATATATTTTTTATCTTTTAATTTTCTTACTCTATATAGTTTAAAAGTTAGGAAGTTCGGAAACTTTTTTTCTTATTTTTATCCAAGGAGTCCGTCCGTAAAATTTCTCGCAATAATAAAGATACACCCCATATATAAACCAATATTACTAAAATATAATATTTACATACTGACTTAAGAGTCCGCGCCGCGAAAATTGGATCCAATTTGGGGTTCGGGGCATAATGTTTTTCTCAAAAACGGTATAAGTTATCAATAATTTTAAAAAACTATATGAAAGCCAACACTTAAATCTAGGTTTCTGCTGTAATAGTTTTTTAAATTTGCATTTAGTTTTTAATATTTCCTTGAGTGAAAGTCACCGGTTATCGGTTATGTTTAGATACTATTTTTTCTTAACTCGACTCATATTTCAAAGATCCGTTACAGCAGAGGCATATATTATTTCCTTACCTTTAAAATGGTGTATAATTTATGTCATTTAAGTGAAAAATAGTTATCGAAAAACGTTATCTCCTGTAGGCTTGCAATCGGAAAAAACATCACATCGATACACCGAATTTGGAAGAACCTAAATAAAATATAATATTTTTAATACGGCTATACGAAAATTGTGGTAGTGGTAGTTTGTTAGTCTCCGCCCACCGTCTCCGCGTCCTTTCGCCCGACCCCTAAGGTGTAGTGTAAATGCTCTCTTAAACGATTTTTTTAATGATCAAATATATTTTTTGGTCCTTTATTAAAAAAAAACAATTGTCAGGTATCGACAATAAATATTTTCTTCAAATTAAATATAAATATAGGACCATTGTTTCGTGCTATTAAAATCCCTATTTAACTTACAATTTAAAATTTTGGTTTGTACAGTTATTCTCAACATATTTAAACCATTACGTATTTCGATTTTCGTAAATATGTTTAAAAAACACAAAACTGTTTTCGGTTTCATTAAGTACTATCAAGAATTTTATTATTAGCAGAATAAACAAAAGAATATGAAGAATGAGAATATTTTTAAAGCGTTATATTAAGATTTTAAGAAACATATTGTTTAAGTCTTAAGGGGTTAGTCTAATCGGTGCGCTCTAAAAAGCGGTATTTACACCATTTTTTTCAAGCTTCTATCAAAGTTATTAATGAAACAGATGTTGAGCTTAATAAACCCACTTTAAAAAGTGGACATGTCAGTTACGTTGTCCATATCTCTGTAATTAAAAAATTTAGTGGCGTTAGATTAGGTATAACAGTGGGTTCGATTAGACCTACAATCATTAAATTTTACGTATAACTAACTAAATGGCGGACTATTTTAGAACAGAACATTAAAAACGTTTTTTTTGTAGTTTTTGCTTAAAAAAAATAGTAAAAATTAAAATTTTGAGATTGTAGGTCGAATCGAATTCATACTTTTAAGGGTTATCTGGTTAAATTTTATGAGAATTGGTTCAGTAGTCTCTAAGAATCGGACAACGTAAGGTCAAGAAACATAGTTTCGAGATAAACGCGCTTAAAGTTTTTTTTTTATCGAAAAACTAAAAAAACATCTTACCAATATCTAATCATCGGAGCCTGCTCCTTACAAAATTTCATCTGCTTCTTCCAGGATTTAACTTTTATCTAATTTATCCTCTCTAAGCTTTATTCTACCTTCTTTAGAAGCCTCTGATGATGTGCTGTTTGCTAAAGTTATGCGCGCTCGGTTAATAAAACCTAAGAGGCAGAAATGTACATTTATAATGCTCGGATCATTCTAAAATTTTCGGAGAATGTTGTTAAATGCATAAACATTTAAAAAATAGGAAAAAGAAAAAAAAAACATTAAAATGACCGAGTAGACCTGCCCCTTAAGAGACCAATATGTGGTTTTGAGTTTTTTGTTGCAAATTTATTTACTTTTCTTTTAACTTTCTAATTAGCGCCTTTCAGCGGAGGCAGCAGAAGCCAATACAACAAAAGTTATTTTTTTCTTAATCCACAACGCTTCCTTTCCTAAAAGAGACCTATTTTGCAAAATTCTGTTAAGGCAAACCGAAATTATAAGCATTTTAAGCAGTAAATCTTCTTACTTTCTTACCGCCCTTAATTTGCACTCTTCTTTAAAGATTTTAATCGAAATGAATGCTAATGTTATATATATATATATATATATATATATATATATATATATATATATATATATATATATATATATATATATATATATATAATATATATATATATATATATTATATATATATATATATATATATATATATATATATATATATATATATATATATATATATATATATATATATATATATATATATATATATTATATTATAAATTATATATATATATATAATATATATATAAAATTAAAATTATATATATATATATAAATAAAAAAAAAAGACTAACATTCAAGATGTAAAGCGTAATAGTTTCATCGTTTAGTTTTAAGTGTTTGGTTTTTATCTTTATTTTGAATTTTTTAAATCTTATTAGATAATGTAAGTTTATGAAAGGCAAAAGATTCTGATGATGGTTTAATTGGAAATAAACCAAACGTCAAAGAAATGTTTTAATTTTATTTCAAATTAATTTTTTAAAAAAAAATGACCGAAAAACCCAGGAGAATTAAAAATTTTATTTAATAACACGGTCAGAGAAAACAAAAACTAATTTTATATATATATATATATATATATATATATATATATATATATATATATATATATATATATATATATATATATATATATATAATAAAAACGTATTGATTTTGTAAAGATTTTAAATTAAGGATTAAGGATAATGTTAGGAGCTTTCGCGCAATTGATTTATATAATTTTACCACCTGGAAACATTTCCATTGTCATTGACATTACCCGTCAAATGACAAAACGGAAACAAAGAAGACAAAGACTTAAACAAAATTTTTCTTTCATTACAAAAATCGTATTTTCCTTGTTAAGTCAGTACGTAAATATATTTTAGTAACATTGGTTTATATATAGGGTTTCTTTATTATTGAAAAAATTTTACGGATTTCTTGGATAAAAATACAAAAAAAAGTTTTCTGAACTTTCCCAGCTTTAAAACTATAAAGTGGTAAAGATTAAAAATAAAATATATATATTTTTTGTTTTATAAATGTGGATAAACATATCTGCATGAAAATTAGGATAGATGCTTATGTTTTCCAGGGCTTTCTTACAATAATATTTGTAATTATCCGCTACTCCGGGAAAGGATTGAACTCTGCAACCCTTAATATCGCCTATTTGTAATGCTGCTTCGTGTTGCAGATATGTATTTTTTTAACTTGAGACCAACGCAATTTACGAACAAAATGCACGAAACAAAAAGTTTCTTTTAAGTAAGGACTTCACAAACCATTACGTAAACTTCAAATTTCCCACCCCAGAAGAAGAGACAATGTAAAAATCATTGAAGTGTTATAGTGTCATAAGCCAGCGGAAATTTTCAAATTTTAATTTTTCGATTTTAAGTTTGAGCCAAAAAGAGCACAAGACGCCTATATTACTTTTTTGATACCACTAACAATTAGGGAGATACCCTATAAAAGTGTCGAAAATGGGACACCCTGTACGTATTTTGTGAAAACCCCTTTTTTCCTCTGATTTCTTTTGTGTGATTTTTGTAGTAACGTAAATGTCCAAAATAATTTTGTTTTGTGATTTCTAATTTCTTGTATGATCCACTGGCCTTAATCAAATCTACTATATCTTAAATAATTCTAATTAAACAGTAAAAATAGACTAAAAATCGCAAACTTATGTGTTAAATATTAAAAACACTTCTTTTAAATTGTTGTATGTTATAACATACTAAAGTATGATAATTACCCTAATGCGGTGATAATTTATTTAATAGTATTTGGATTGACAACGATAAAATTAATTTTTTTATAACACAACTGAACAATTAAAATGTATAATGGGATTTCGGTGGTCAGTGCAACAATCCACTAATATAATTCTTATTTTCTAGTATTTGTTTTTAAAAAGGAATGCCAAAACAATCTCGTTTATAAAATATTCACACAGAATACAGAGCTTTTTTCGTAACGAATAAACTTTTGGTATTCAGTTCTGTTCCAATATAACAAGAACAATCTGGAAGTTATTCTCCTAGTGTATGGAGGGTAGAGAGATAAAAGAGCCACCATCTCTTAAGGCTATCCGCAGATGCGTTTTACCTTATTAAAAAACATGGATATTATAAAAAGTTCGACGAAATCTGGAAACCAAATAGGGATCTTAAACCAGTTTTATCATAACACAGTAATTAGATTTAAATTACATGCATCTTGGTTTGTTCTTAAATATGAGAAAAACAACGTCACGGGTTTTTTAGAGTTGCTAGCAATAACATCCTTAATTGTGACATTTATGTGTGCATGTATTTTTAATTAATCA
The DNA here is from genome assembly GCA_019359885.1 of Listronotus oregonensis. Taxonomy (NCBI): domain Eukaryota; kingdom Metazoa; phylum Arthropoda; class Insecta; order Coleoptera; family Curculionidae; genus Listronotus; species Listronotus oregonensis. The sequence continues at coordinate 13,292 of JAHBCN010016956.1, read as the reverse complement.
TTTGTTACTTTTATAAGTTTCTATTAAATAATGTTATTTTTTTTCTCGGATGTGTTATGCAAGAAAAATTTTAAGTTATAGCCATATTGATGATACTTAATAAGGTGAAAAGCATATACTTATGGGTCGGTGGGAGAAAATTAGGCATCATTTTTACATTTGAGGATACAGCTTGGTTCGTTTCTTGGATGTTTAATATTAATAGTAATATGCACAAGAATTAAGGCAGCAGATAAATGTTTTAAGATTATTAAGATCATGTTATCATATCGCAAAGGAATCATTAACACAACACCAACAGGTAGCATAGTTATGTTTGGAAGCATTTTAAACACGAATTACTCCACAGAAGTATTATTAACAAAAAAAACGTGAAAAAATTAAATATCCAAACTGATTGTTTTAACTAATTGTTAATTATTTCTAAAGTTTTTTTTCCTACTGAGATCCATGTAAAAAGAATAACTACTCCAAGACTGGCAATAAAGTTATGATTATATAAATTTATTTTTGAATCATTAGTAAAATGTTTTGACTTTCTTTAAATAAATCAATGCTACCTGCAAGTGGTTCTTAAGTTTTTAAAAGAAACCTTGCGAGGACATAAAATAGCTTATGTTTAAATAATATATCCAAAAACTCTCTTATTGATGCTTTTATTGTGTCCATATCTAATATATTATGGTCACCCTTTTTAATGAAACTAATTTTATCACCTTTATTATCACGTATCACATAAATCAATGGATTGCGGTTTCAATGTTATACCCAAAATGTTTATGATTAATAAATGTTTAAGGGTTTTAATATAAATTTTCACTATTTTTTAAGAATAATTTTCAAAGTTTATACTTAGGTAATTTAATTCCCTTTTAATGTCGTCGTAAGAAAGTAAAACATAACTTTTATATTTTACCCTTTAATTATATAGGTGTACTGGTTAACAGTTTTTGATAAAAACAAAATATTTGCGTTTTAAATTAATTTTAATAAGGGGGCCCTTATAATTAGGGGCTGGATCATCTGAAATTAAAAAACCAAACTTTTTTCGTTAGATAATTTCTTTTCCAGGGTAACGCGGAAAGGGGTTTTTTGAAATTTTAATTTTTCACTTTTTGGGAACACTTTAAAGTAAAAAACGTCATTTTTGCGGAAAAAATCGGCTAGTTTGTTAATAATAAAAAAATAAAAAATATTAGCAATTTTAAGAAAACCCTCTCGCGAGTTACCTCGTAAACTATGTACAGAAGTGGTTTTCAAAATTTTAAAAGGATCGGTGCAGTAGTTTTGAGGTTATGTGGTGCACTGACTTTGAAAACGTGAGTTATGGGAAAAACGCTTTAAAGTTTTAAACAATAAAAAATTTGTGTTAAACGTTTAGAAGCGAGTTTTATCGCTGTATCTTTGTTAGTTTTACTTCGATCCCACTCAAAGTTTTAAACAATATTCTTAAAAGTTTCTTTAATGAAAAAATTAAATTAAAAAAAATGCAAAAAAATAAAAACGTTACCCTCCCATTAATTCCTAGTTTACCTTAACGTGTCTATATTTCACATTTTATCCTGGTTAAAATTGAAATTTGATTTAATTAGGTAGGGCTAAAAACTGCCAACATTTTGTGAAAAAAAAATACTGCTTTTGTATAAAAATAAATAGACAACATAAAACAAAACCTTTAAATAAAATAAAAAATACAATAAAATGACAACATTTGATTAGTTTTTTTTGCGATCATAAGTGACAAATATATTTAAATCAAAGACTGTGCGCAAAAAGAAAAGGGAATATAGTGGAAATAGGGCTAGTTTGATACGAAAACAAAACGTTTCCGACTAAAAATTCTTTCACATTCGTGATTAGCGCTCCAAAATTCCCCGTATACTAAAATTGGTCAAAATTGGCGTTGCAGCAAATATCGAGACAGTAAACTTGTATTCTGGAACCATTTTGACGGGATGAATATTCTTACATTTTTCAAAAGGTTCAGATTAACGAAGCCAACAGTGGTCAGCATCTTACTTGAGCACATTGATGATAAGTTTCAGTGTGAACATGCCAAGTCTGTATTAGCCTTTAAATATTAAATATTTTCCCGCAAATTAGGAATATTTAAATTCGTTTACATAAATAAAAGTTTTTTAATACTTGTTCATATCTCATAATTATTAACAATATTTGTTCCGTTTCTATGGCCGTAAAGTTGGGCATCCTATCTTTTCCATTTTGTTTCAAATTCTTCAACAAAAAATCACTAGCTAATGACTGATTTTGAATTCTACTGTCCACAAAATTAAAAAATAAATTTTTACCAAGGTCGTATTTATATGTTCTGGAGCGATGTGTGGAGACTGGAGAGCTAATGATTGCTCCGAAAACTTTTCTTGTACCTTACGGTTTGTATTTTTTTGGACATCGCTCTGATATTTTTAGAAGAAACCATTTTGACGAGATAGATAATTTTACGTTTTTTAAAAGGTTCAGATTAACAAAGCCAAAGGTGGTCAGCAGCTTATTTGAGCACATTAAAGATAAGTTTCAGCTGGCTTAAAAAGTGGCCCTAGAATAGCACTGAATAAAAAAGCGCTGGTGTGGCGAAGGGTATGGTGTAAACCAATGAGAACCAATGACCTTGACCGCAATATATAAAGTGAAGGTTAAAACAACGAGGTTATAAACCAAAACGGTTCTTGGGAACACCAGCTCCATCTTAATTTAGTTAATTTAGTGTTTTGAGTTTGGTAATACAAAACGGGGGAAAGAAAGTTTTGCCATATTCAATTTGCAGTTTGGAATTTTTTTATATAAATATATAAATGCGTGGGGATATGCTAAATAGCTCTATTGAGCTTAGTAATGTACCTACACAGATTCTTCTAAAATAAAACGAGCCAAAATATCAACTAAGCTAGAACCTATGTTCAAAATCTTTATTAAAAACAAGAAAAATAAAAATATGTTTTTTTTTCGTTAAATAACAACAGTAAATCACTATAAACAATGTGTCATGTAATAAAACACATTTTGATTGCTGTTTTATTACTTGATAATTCAATTAGAAAAAATTATCAGTAACTTATGAAGTAAACAATGGCTAGCTTAGCTTGAGAATACTTCATTGACGTAGGAATAGAAGATTTGAAGAACAATGTATTTAATTTTCCAAAAATAAAAGCTTAAAAAACCATAAAAAGCCAAATATTTCTTTAAATTTAATTTCCTTGCCTAATGTTATGGAGCTTTTTTTTGGTACGTTTGTCAATATTTCGATAACTGTCTGCTGATAATTTGCCTAAATTTGACTGTCGAAACTCCTTTTTTAAGGAGAGTGGGTAAATAGTTTTGTTACTATAATTTAATGAGAATGGGTATTATTAAAAATACTCGCGTCTAGAGAAACCCCGCTGGCGAGCTTCTTGACAGTGTTGACACATGAAACATGCTTTATTATGCAGGGACTCGGCGCCTAATTCGAAAAGTATTAATGTTAAAAAAGCAAATCCTGGGTCTTTTCTAATACGTCGCCGCATTTTTACGTCTGAAATAAAATTGGCGAAAATAAAAAGCTGCTTTGCTAACCGGAACTAACCATGACCGACTAAAACTTAGGTCTTTTGAATTTGTCTAAATTATTCCTACATAGAAGTTATTAACAAAATTTTTACAATTTTTGATATGAAAGAAGTTATAATTTTTTTTTAATGTGTAATTATATATTCCCCGGGTTTTTTAATACGTTGTTAAAATTTTGTTTATAACTTCTACAAATAATTTAGACGAATTTAAAAGCCCTAGTTCTAGTCGGTCATGGTTAGTTCTGGTTAGTTAAAGCGGCGGTTAAAAAAGACCCCAAATTATTATATTAAAATATAACTTTTTGGGTTATGACAAATTCGTTAGATTATATTCGACATGCGTCAACACTGTCAAGAAGCTCGCCAGCGAGGTTTCTCTAGACGCGAGTTTAAAAATGATTATCACAGAGGCGCAGCTAGGATTGCGTTCTGGGGGGGGGATTATGAAAAAAATAGCATAAAAAAAATAAAAATAACAGCATTTGCCATAAAAAAAAAATTAAAACAACGGGTCTCGTAATGTTGACAAATTGGTCTAACCACAACTAACTAGAACTAACCAAAACGTAGACTTTTAGATGTATATACATTAAGGCCAATAATAACTTAAAACAACAAAATTTACCATTTGCTTTGATTTTTTGGACATCCTATACATAGATTAGAACAAATTAGTTTTGGCAAACCTATGTCCGAACTACTTTCACAACCGCCGTATATGGATTACCTAGACAGAATGATATTTTTTAGCCCTCATCATAGACAAGAAACTGACAACAATTTTTGAGAAGACAAATTGGTGAGGAGGACTAAAAGTAGAGTTGAAGTGTCTGTGAGGAAGTTGGGACTTAAATATTGCACTTCTGATGACATAGTTTTTAGAAAAATGGTCAGAAATGGTCTAAAATGTCAAAGACGAAAAAAATGTCTATCATTTACGGCAAACCAGTATCCACGATGGCACGATGTTGTCGTGCATCAAGGCCAGAGATGAGTCTCTGTCAAGGCAGATCCATTTTGAAAACGTCAGAATCATTGTTATAAACTGTGAAGAACACTTAAATGGACAAATTGGAGGTGATGTTTTTTTACTGTCATCATAGAAAATTGCCCAGACAGTGTAAATTATAAAGAAAAGGCAAATGTAAATAGAATTTTAGTTTGGTGTCCGATTTCTACTGCAGGAATATCCAGTCCTTACGTGGGATGGGTAAGGAGCTAAGCACTAGTTATTAAAAACTGACCAAATTTGCTAATGGATAATTTAATTTATACCTTTGTTATTATTAAATTGTTAGTTAAATATTGTAATACATATTTAAATTAAACTATCCTTGTGCATAAAGTATAATAAGGCTGTTGTCATGGTATCATACCACAATTTTAAAATATAAATTAAAATTATTAAAAGGAAACACATAATAAAAATATTTTAATAATATTCGACGACTCTGTACGACTAGTACAATCCGCTGTGATGGCTCCAAAAAAGCCCTAAAATTTGATAAATGGGTCCAGGGTCACCAAAGTCACAGACGTTAACAAAATGTTTACTTTTTTCCTGGTTGGACTTCTCAGCTGATAAGAGAAGAATCTTAGCGCCAGCCTGCAAGAAAATGGTTAATTTATTGAACATAATTTTGAAAATATTGATATGTTTTCGATTGATAATTAATTACATAAAAGTAGTTACTTTTATATAGATTATGTCTGTATAATGAAATCTCAAAATAAAAATTTCCCTGTTTGCAATCGTCTTGTAAATTTTAACCTAAAAAAATATATTTTTAAATTTTTTTAAAAGGTGTTAAATATTTAGCTTACCATTGTATGTTTAGCAAAACTATTGTATTTTTGTTTTTTTTAACAAATTTAAAAATTTTAGATATAATTTAAAAAAACTAAAACTCATTATGATCGTCCGGTCATATATTACTGTTTTAATCATACGAACCTCTTGTAGTGTGGCCCACGTATAATTAAAGTTAAAAAATACAAAAAATATACGGAACGAGGTAAAAGGTCGAGGTCAGGGGTTGCCGAACATGGAGGGTCAAGACAACATCGCAGACAGTTGTCTGAACAGTCTAAGGTCTGATTTAGGGACGCCCTTCGTTTATCTGCCAACCGTATAAAAATTATTTTTTAAACATTTATAATATGTAAACATAGTATTACGAATGGGTTGCCTTAAAAACTATGGTCAAGGACTATGATTAATCAAAAAAAAAATTGATACTCTCTGTACAATGTCGATTCTTTTTTTATTTTACCTGACAGTACTTATATATCACCATTTTTTTTCTTTAGAGAAATTATAAAAATTTTTATTAACAAAATTTAAAAAAAATAGTGGTATATAAGTAATGTCATGTAAAAATAAGAATTGACATTATACAGGGAGAATCAAAAATTAAAAAAAATGTTTTATTAATTAATCATAACCTTAAGCATTTTTTTTAGGGAATCCATTAGCAATACATTTGCTTACATACTGTATTTGATAAAAAATAAGTTTCATCCGTTTTGCAAATGGGTGAAGGTCGCCTCTAATTGGAATCCCGTAGTAAAAGCAAAAAATATTAAAGAAGAAAACCACTGAAAAAAAGAAAATTCAAGGAGGCTGCAGTAATTCAAAACAACCAGAATGTATTTAGCAAGCATAGTATCGACATTCCAAACATTTGCAAGCCATTAGTGAACTCCTGAAATCGGTTGTGTACCAAATGAAGAATAAAGAAAATAGAAGTAGAAGATATTTAGATATTACAGTCTAAGAGCCAGCTTAAAGCAGACAACACATATTTTAACAAACCTTAAACTCCCGTCCAGTGAGTTTATTATACCCACTAAACAAGATAGGGGACTAGCTACGCTCGGCCGCTGTGCCTCCAGGGTCCCTGAGGTGTAAGAGGTATAAAAATCGGGTTAATTTCAAAAGTATATTAACAAGGCTGCTGTTTTAATATTTCAATATATACCTTTACTGTAATCGAAAAATAATGATGGCAGTCAATTTTAGCGGTTCTGACGTCACGGCAGATATTTTTGAAGATTCCAAAAAATTTTAATTTCGAAAGTATTTTAACAAATCTGAAATTTATATATGTTATTTATTAAACTATTTTGAACTTATATTAATTTTGGCAGACATATTTTCCGGTTCGAAAAATCCGACAGACAGCTCGTGCATACTTACTCAAATTTCAATTCTTCGTTGTTCCGTCAATTCGTTAGAAACAAACACAGTTTTTGCTTTGATAAACAGTTTAAATAAGCTGCTTTGATACATCAAATACGTATTGCCAAGGTAAGTGTCAGGCAGCCAATTTAAAAAAAATGCACTGTATATCAGTAACCGCCAAAAATTGTACACATATGGAATAGAAAAATATTTTATTCATGAAACAAATAAAAAACTTTTTGGCATCGCCTCTGCTTATCCAGTAACTTAAAAATCGATTTGGCATTCAGCTCGTGAGCGCCAATTGGGAAAAAAATTACATTAATATAGGTTAGTTTGAATGAAATCTAAAAAAGTTATTTAAAAGAGCTATTTATTTATTCATTTATTTATTTGTCAGTACATTACAGAATAAAATCCTACTAATTAAAAAAAAAACACATATTTAAAACAAGTTAAAATATAAAAGTTAAATATATAAAATGTAAAAAACGCTCAATAACAAAAAAAACTACGAAATACAAACATCATACTTCCTATGTGCTTCTTTTTAATGTCTCTGTTGTAGCACAAAACAAATCTATGGCTGAGTAATTGTTATTGTAATAACTAATTAACCAATCAACAAACGCCGTCATACCATAATTTGTTCGGTAGGTATTCTAGATCTAGTGTACCGACTTGGTACTCTAAAGTTTATTTTTCCTAATAGAACGGGACAGTTAATTATACCATTTACAATTTTATGCAAAAAAAGCAATAACGCTCTTTTTCGCCTGCACTCCAGACTTGACATCCCTGCTAACAACAATCTTGTCTGGTGGCTTAAATTTTGACAGGTAAATCTGTACTTATAAAGTAAAAATTTTACAAATTTATTTTGGACGCGTTCCAACCTATTTACATAACAATTGTAAAATGGTGCCCAAATTAGACTATTATACTCAAGAACGCTCCTGACTAAACTATTATAGAGTAATTTTATTACTTTTGTGTTGTTTATGTGACTACAATTTCTCTTTAAAAATCCCAACATTCTAAAACCTCTCAACACAATATTATCCAAATGTAATTGATATAATAATGATTCCAGAGCAATATAATTTATGTGATATTGAAATATCACAGGTGAAAGGTTTTTATAAAATCTCATTGTTTTACATTTATTAACATTTAAAGTTAAAACATTTGTGTTACACCACGCGACTAAACAATCTAACTCTTGTTGGACCAGTTGACAATCTGACGAACAACGAATAACAGCATAACACTTTAAATCATCGGCATACAACAAACACTGACAAAATTTAAAAACACTTAATACATCATTTATAAACAAAATAAATAAAATGGGACCCAAATGGGAACCCTGGGGAACACCGGAAGTCACAGATATGTCGCACGATGTCGCACCATGCAGCCCAACATACTGCCTTCGTGATGATAGGTAAGAATGAATCCATTGCAAAAAGGCACCATCCAATCCAAGCCGCTTAAGCTTTAGCAATAATAGTTCGTGGCAAACACTGTCAAATATGCCTTTGATAAGTCGGTATATATGGTATCCACCTGAAAGCCAGCCTCAACGCTATTGATTAGGAAGTCCTGATACAACCCATGATTTGTGGAGGTAGATCTGCCCTGGAAGAAATTGTGCTGTTAAATTCCAATATGATGTCTAAATGTATTAAAAAGTATGTCTGTCAAAATGGATTCAAATATCTTTGGTATTATTGACAGCAGGGATATGCCTCTGTAGTTCTCTATTAAACTTCGATCTCCTGCTTTAAAGATTGGAAATAAGTTCGATTCTTCCCACACATTAGGAAAAATTCCAAAATCAATTGAATGTTGAAAAATCGTACAGAGGGGAATAGCTAGTGAGGAACAGCATCTTTTTATAAATAGAGGTGTAATACCATCCGGACCAGGACCCTTATTACAATCAAGAACATTGATTTTTGCTTCTTTTTACTTTACTGTAAATTTGTGAGTTGTCAGACAAACAACCTCTTGTACGTTCTCCATCACAGGCATCTGCAGACCCGAGTGTTCACAATAGGAAGACTGAAACTGGTTTGCAAAAGCGGTAACAATGTCATTGGGACCCCGTACTTTTAAGTTATTAAATTCCATAGTCCATAGTACTTAAAATTTAATTCCAAGTCGATGTACAACGTTGAAATATTAAACGAATCTGTCAAGTCAAAATTGGGGATCCAAAAGCAAGAAATTGAGAAAACCCCAAAAAACCGACACGGTACATTTACCAGCAGAAACCTGCTAACACGGAATGTTTTTAAGTAGCCTCTGTCTCCGTAAGACGCCTTCCGTACGGCTAACGGTAAAAAAACACTTTTTTGCTCCTATTTTTGTCCCGGGGGAGAAATTCAAAAAACAGGCTTCGTTAGATTCTAGCCACTGCTAAAGACTACCAGTGTGCCAAATTTCATGATTTTAGCTCAAGCCATAACTTCAGAATCACGTGAACAGACAAATAAATATATATACCTACCTATATATAAATATATCCACATTAGCAAATTATATATATAGATAAGATTTACAAAAAAATTCATAAAACAAAAAAATAAGCTTTTTAAATTGTCTATAAAAAGGTAATATAGGTAAACATTTTTGATAAGATAACTTATAAAGGATATATAAACGAAAATGTAATTTTGGCAAACAATTTCAGTCCAAAATAGGCAAAAAAATATTTTATTAATGTGATTTTGGTTTTTTCAATAATAAATCATTTATTTTATTAATTTAAATTTCAATTTGCTCAAAATTTTCAGAAAAAAATCCAATATAAAAATAAATTAATTTTATTTTTCCAGAGGTATATCTTAAATAAATCCTGAAAATCGGTTTTGATTATAACTCAAAATATTGCATTTAGGCAGAAAGCTTATGTAACTTAAATTTAAGTTCTTTAAAATACATTGTTTATGTTTTATAAAGTTCTGTATCTTTATGGTTTTAAGATATTGACATTTTAAATTTAAGAAAATCGTTAATATCTGGAATTACGTCTTTCCTCGATTATTTGCTATTTGACCCCAATTTACTTCAGATTTGTTCAGCGAAAAAACTCCAGAAATTCAGGTCCGACACCCAGCACACATCACTTGTTTTGTGGGCCTGTCTAATTTATAATTTTTATATGTTCTTTTACATTTCAAATGAAAATTAAAGATTAAGTTTATGGGGTAGTTTAAGAGTGTGAACTTGTTTCTCTAGAGAGAGGGAGATCATTGTAGAAAAGAATATCTTTAGTCGATTTTTCCGTTATTTTTTCCCTTAATCTTAATCTTTTATTTCGTTTCAAAAATTTTAAATATTTTTTAAAAATTTACTTTCTTATGCCAACTATTTCTTTTACTATCTGTATGTAAAGATACGTGTAATGTCTTTCCCACTACAATGTCAACATAGTTTTTTTCTAGGATATAAGCTTTTGTTTCGTAGCCTACTGTGGTTAAAAAAATAAAGTTTAAATAAATCGCATAGACAACCAATATCATCAACGGTGTGTTACATTTTTAAAAAGATAATTTAATATGCTATCTTATTAGATTAAAATATACAGGGAGTTCCATTAAAAAAAAGTAAGGTAAGGTCCGAGAACTTTTTTACTAGCCGTGTATACTTATTCAGAAAACGGCAAATTATTCAACAATCATTATAAAGAAAATTTTGTATCAAATATTTTTCTGTATCTCTTTTAACCAAGAAAATATATTATTCTGAAATTGACATTTAAAAAAAAAATCCCCATATCTCTTAGCCCAACGAAAATTTTCAAATTTTGATTTTTTCATTTTAAGTATGACCCACAGAGAGCACATGACGCCTATAATACCTTTTTGATACAACTAACAATTTTGGTGATCAATGTGACACAGTGTACTAAATTCAAATGTCAAATCGAAATTAGTTTTTATAAAACATTATTTATTAAAGTTAAAATTTGTTTTAAGTAATGACGGCATTTACATTTTTACATTAGATAAAAAATAATGTTTTGTATTTTTTTATAAGTATAACAAAAAGCACATTAGAAGTACTTAATTAGTTTCACCACACATCGATGGCCTTCATCCCGCAATCCAGAGATATTCTTCTAGAAAAAACAAAACTTATTTAAGAACTTGAAATAAAAGAAACTATAGGGAAAAATTTGATTCACGTTTAAAAGATTTTTTACAAAATACATATATATATATATATATATATATATATATATATATATATATATATATATATATATATATATATATATATATATATATATATATATATATATATATATATATATATATATATATATATATATATATATATATTTAGAGTTTCACGGATAGATGAATGTGAGTTGTTTTCATTCCGGAGTATATCCGTTTGTCATTATTTTGACTAATGACAAACGGATATACTATATATATATATATATATATATATATATATATATATATATATATATATATATATATATATATATATATATATTTTTTTAAAATATATATATATATATCTTTTTGGGGTCGAAAATGATATATATTATTTTATTCTGATCAACAGAACATTTAATACAATCAATGGTGATATTGGATAATTTATTAAATAGATATATATCTATAATACCTTTCGATTTTGGTTATCTATAATAAGAATATATTTTAGGAACGAATATGGTTCATGAATCAGATTTTATTTCCGTAGGGGCTTAATTTTAAAATTTTACAATTGTTTAGGTGCCTTAGAGTCATATAACTCGAAAGCCTATATTGCCTTTATTTATTTCAGTTTTCAAATGGGGGTCCCAAAAACAAAAAAATTGTGATAAAAAAATATTTTAATTTTATCAAAAAATGTCGTCTTAGCATCGTTTCCAATTTCCAATAAACCCTAATTACAATAAGTATAATATCCTTAATTCTTATTATTATTGTAATATTTTAAAAATCCAAATAATTTTTTTAAATAATAATAATCAAGACAGACTTAAAGAATTAAAAGTATTATTTTCACAGGGGTATTTATGACATGTACATGGTTGTTCTGCTCTGCAGATTTAAGAAACCACGTCCTTAAAAAAAAAAGTAATACCAAAAATCTTCAATTTATTGCAATAACTACACAATCACGTTTACTATGGCAAAATATGTAATGTAAAAGTCGCACTGTCGTACAGCCTTTTACACTATATCTAGACAAACTCGAACTGCCCCCTCTTGCTCTCTCCTTTGCTCTTAAAATTACTAAACAATGCTTTCTGTAGAGTTTCATTTTCAAATCTTGTATTAATGGACTGCCTCTTATTTTACTTTAGACACTCACGGTACATGAGTACTTGGGCTTTATGGACTATCCTGAGATAAAACAAAGTACTCAACTCTCTACTTTGGGTTTATGAAAAAAATATTATAAAAAATACTATTTTTAAATCATAAACTACTGATAATCTGTATCCAAATCAGGTATGGCCGCGCCCTTGGCGGGGCATAACATTTGCGCCCCCCCCCACACACCAAGAGATTTTGCGAGTATGGAATACCCCCTTATTCCCCGAAAAGTTTACAAAATTAAAGTGCAAAGTTGTAGGTTTAAAGGTTTTTAAACCGAGAATTTCTTTTCTTTAAAATACCCATTTTGTGGTGGAATTGTGGAATTTGTGTCAAATTCTAAATTTCTTTATATGAAAATATTAGCCTACCATTTGAAAGAATCATGCTTTACTTAAAACAACTGTTTGTATCTGACTGAAAGAAGTGGAATGTAAATTAACTATACATCCTTATTTGCGGTTTATTTGACTTAGAATAAATTTTCTTAACAATAAAATCGTAGTTACAAAAATATTGCGCGTAGCAGGCCTACTAAAACGTAACATTTATACTTTAATAAATTAAATAATATGCAATAGAAAAAAAATAGTGCTGTCCCTAATGTATAAAATACCAATTTATCCGCAGCCTACATATTAAAAAAAATCAAAGAGTTACATTTTTGCTGTGGGTATCAGAATAAATTGATATTTTATTAATAATTCATACATTTTTTACTCTTAATATATCAAAAATAATTAAATTAGGTATCTAAGTTAAAAATTTGTTATTAAATTGTTCTGTTGTAATTTATTTATTTAATTAATTTTGTTAATAAAAATATGACTACGATACTGACATTGGATGAAAAAATATATTTTTTTATAGCCGATTTTGCGCCCTTGGCGGGCGCCCTCTCGCCACCACCTAAATACGGCCCTGATCCAAATAAAATAATTATGATTTATGAAATGAAGATGAAATAAAACGTAACTTTTTAATTCCTAGTCTGGTTTAGCAACGAAAAAACATTAGAAATAAAAATTATTTTATCCACGTTTTAATATTGCATAAAAATACGTAGATAAAAATATCGATATTAGGATGTGTGGTGTAATGATATTTTTAAGTTCTTTGTCTAATTCAACAATCTTATAATTAATGAAAAAATTCCAAGTCTCTAAGATAAAAAAATAAATTAAT
>JAHBCN010016955.1:10000-18979 GCA_019359885.1 Listronotus oregonensis | reverse complement strand
AAAAGAAAAAATTAAGAAATTAAAAGAACCTGACCAAAAAACGAAGCGCGGTTACAGTTAACAGTACACAAAAAAAGAGCTGCTACTTTTTTTAAGCTATTGAAGAATGATGAACCGGGAACTAAGATACTAAGTTTTGATTGTCAGAAAAAATTAATTCTTCTCAAACTTCCGGACCAAAGTGCATATTATACACGTCAGATGTACTTATACAATTTTACAATTTGTGAAGGCCACTCTAAATCAAAACAAAATGTAACCAATACGTTTGCTTATGTTTGGTTAGAACATGAATTTGCCAAATCATCAAATGAGATAGCATCTGCCCTATTTCATCGCTTAAATGAAACAGATATAACTAATATTTACAAAATTGTTCTGTTCGCCGACGGATGTGGTGGACAGAATAAAAATTCAACACTTCTGGCAATGTTATGTTTCTGGTTAATTCAAAGGCACCAAAAAAATTATGGAATTACAAATTACTTTTCCGGTGGTCGGCCATTCATTTATGCAGCCAGATCGTACGTTTGCTAATTGAAAGGAGCATTAAGAAAAAAACCACGATTCTTCTCCAAAGGAATATACTGACGTAATTGGTGAATATTCCGTAGTCATTAAACTTGGTTCTGATTGTCAGGTATATGATTTTAAAAAATGCACAAATATTGTGAAAAAACCTGGACTTTGGCACTTCAAATTTAATGCATGTAAAAGGTTCATCATCACCCGTTCAAATAAAATAATGCTTTGATTCGAGGTGAACCTAATTTTGTCTGAATTTGGGGAAGCAAAAATGATATGTAAAAGGTAAACGTTTATAACTATGAACAGACACTTCGAGGGGACGTCCACTAAAGGAAACAAAAATCAAGGATTTGCAGTTTTTGTTAGAGAAACATTTTGGTCCGGATTGGCGAGAAGATGCTCAACTTAAATTGTATAAGGAAGTGATGGAAGTGCAAGGTCCAAATAATAAAGATGACTCGTCATCCGACGATGATGCAAATGAAATACCAGAAGTTAAGTTTAGTTTGTACCTTTGTTTCATAAAAAATACTACAGAATTAAAAATACTTTTCCAAAACCCTCCTAGTGTTCTTTTTCCAAAACCCCCTATAGCGATTAATTTTTAGTCATTAACTTTTTTCCTAAAACTTCTTTTTTTCTATTTCTGGTTCACGAAATTAAATATTTTTATCTAAAAAAACAATAAAAACTCGAAATATTCAATTACACTATCAGCGACGGTAGAGCTTTTCGGCAGTTTTCTCAAAATCAGTTATGATGCAATTAGGGGGTTTTGGAAATGGACGACTCATATATGTTATTTCAAACTTATTGGTTATCGACGGACGGGTGTAGCACATAAATTATTTGATTATATTACTTAAAACAGATAAGAAACTAAAAAATTGTGTTTTATTAACTGACATTGACTTCTGACAAAGACAATTGTAGTTATCACTATAGACGCCCAGTCCCTTTGTATAAATACTTTTTGCCGACAATCGAATTTTATTAGAATATTTAATTTTTACCTGCTGAGGTACCTCTCAGCGTTGCCGTTTTGACTTCTTACTATGTCATAGTCCATTTAAAGCGTAGACTCCCTCCGCACATATTTATGTTGCAAAAACAACAAACTGCTTTTTGCACAGATACTGATCAAGAAACAGTAATGCATGATGAATTTTGTGCTGTAAGATGGATTTAAATGCGGTTTTTGGTATTCGATTCGTATAAACCCTCTAAAAACTTTGTAAACAAATTTTATTAACGGGAAATGAAAAATTGCCGTTGTGCATTAGAAAAATAATTTATGAATTGCATTTCTAGTTTGTAATTAGAAAAAATATATAATTGTAAACTTAAAATGCATTTTTAATACACAAATCCAGTTTTCATTTCCATTATTAAATTTGTTTATTAAGACTATGAGCCGTTCATACGAATCAAATCAAAAACCACATACAAATGCAATCTCAAAATCCTCGTTAGGCTATTAGAGGCTGAGTACGCTGGCCAGTACGCCACCGCTGTTAGTAAATAAATAAATTATTATTGTTAATATAAAATAACATTAGTTTAACTTTTTTATGTAAACAAAAAGGAAATAATTGTGCAATTGGGCATTATTTAATATAAAATGTAAAGACAGAGTGTTTCAAAAGTCCTGAATGGAACTAAAATTTTCTATAAGTTGGCTAGTGAGCCCAAGGGGTTAAGAAAAAGCTGCTAAAAATATTTAAAAATTATTAACAATAATATAAATCAAATTACAGGTCCTATACTTTTTTCAAAAAAGAGCAGACTTTTGAGCAATCTTATACAGTATAAAAAAATAATCGTCACGTCAGCTCTTTTTTATATGTATTGTACTTTTATTATTAAACTTTATTTACGTAGTATTAGGGTTGCTGGGTCTAAATTATATAGTTTTATATTACACAAATACCCTATTTATTAAGAAAAATATAAAAGACAACTATTTATTCTTAAATTTTGGTAATTGTTTAAATTCACGACCCCACGTTTTTGGGATGTAAAATTAACATTTTAAGTTTATCGAAAATAAAGCAATAAAAAAATTAAAATGGTAATTTTTCGATTAAAAAGTTTTTAAAATTTTTTTGTTAAATCTTAATATTGATATTAAAAAAATTAAATATTTGTCTTTACACGTGGAATATGCAACAAATTACTAAAAATAAATGCATTTTATTTTCAAAATAAATAAAAAAAAATCTATAAAATTTGAAATATTTTTTTTTGTAAATCTCGAGAAAGGGAGCAGATACGATTTCAATTCAAACTGGATTTTGCAGTACAAACATGGAGTATTCGAATCCCGCGCCCCGTTACCTTTCCCATTTTTGTTAATCTTATTCATGCTTCAGAGGTAGCGTGCATAGTTAAATATACCGATTATCTAAGCAGGAATATAAAATATAATTGAATTAAAAAAGTTACTATCCAATTAAAATTAACGCGCGACCTAAATTATTTCCCATATTTCCCAGTGTAAGTGGTTTCCAATCACCCAGAAATTATTTTTTAAAATTTATTTCAGTCCTTAAATTAAATATAGAACCTTGTTTGTAATCATAAGGAGTAGGTAACCGCAACAACTGCCTTATTTTTTTTTCACAATTTACACAGAGGTGAGAAAAAACATGCAAATATGAATTTTACACTAAATTACTCGTCGCAAAAAAATTAATATGAGCATTGCTTTTCGTTTTTTGAAATTTTAAAAAATGACGCCCATTTAGGGGTGGGAAAATCGCCAAATCTAAAGAATTGCGAAAATTGTAGTGGTATTAAAAGTTTCTTCTCACTGCGATTTTTGTTTCAAATGGACCTTGGAAAAATAAAATAACACATTTTCATCCCTAAGAAGGTTCTAAACCAACCCCTATGGACTATGTGTGGGTGCAATCATCCCCTAAAATATATAAAATCGTATACAACTTCAAAAATTGCAAAACATTGGATTTTTTAGGACATGTCTAATAAGAAATAAATGTTTATGATAATCAACTACCATATTCTAAGGATGGAACTACCCTTATCAATAGGAAAAATTAAATAAAATACAAGTTTTTCAAGAAGTCTTAGTTGGTTATTTTTTTGACCCAAGTATATAAACCAGGTCTAGATTTTTCTAGTTTACTTTAAACCAAAACCACCCCTGCAAGGGGGTATATTGATCCCCTAAAATGTAGAAAATCATATTCAACTTAAAATTGTAAAAAAAAATATTTAGATGTTTTAGGATATCTAAAATATCATGGACAGTTTAGAGTGAGTTTTGATAATAAACCACTTCTAAATTTAAGAAAAAACCCGCATTATCAGAAAAATTGAATAAAATGTTAGCTTATGCAAAAAGCGTTTTGGCCTCAAATTTTTCATCCCAGATGTATAAAATAGACTTTCTTAGGTTTTTCAAGTTCATTTCTAATCAATGGTACCTTGCAAGGGGGTGAATTCATCCCCTTGAATGTATAAAATCATATAAAACTTTTAAAATATTAAACAATATATTTGGATGTTTTAGAATATCTCAAATATAACATAAATTTTCTTAATTTTAGGGGATTAATTTACCCCCTTGCAGGGGTGGTTTTGGTTAAAAGTGATCTCAAAAAATCTAGGTATACTGGCTTTTTATACTTGGATCAAAAAAATACAAAGCTAAGACTTTTTTGTAAAAGCTAGGATTTTATTCATTTCTTCTCACTAATAAGGGTAGTCCTACCCTTAGAAAAGGGTGGTTGACTATCATATACATTTATTTTTTATTAGAAATGTCCAAAAAATCTGATTTTTTGCAATTTTTAAAGGTGAACATGATTTTATATATTTTAGGGATGATTGTACTACAAATAGTTTATGGGGGTTGATTTACATCCTTCAGAGATGGAAATGTATTATTCCATTTTTTAAGGTCCATTTGAAACAAAAATTTTAGTGAGAATAACTTTTAATACCACTGCTATTTTTTCAATTTTTCAGATTTGGCATTTTTCCAACCCCTAAATAGAAGTGATTTTTACAAATTTGCAAAAAACGAAAAGCAATGCTCTTCCTAAATAAATAAATGTAAAAAAAAGGGAGTTTTTAAGCGATTTTTGAGTCACTTTTTAAATATCAAATATTTGAATTAATAACTATCAAATGGTTACTCTAAACACCGATTAAATTTTAGGTGTCGATCATATTTTATATTTATAAGGTATTTATTAGTCTAAATAATTTTAATATATATAGATAAATACTTACCACAGTTTATAATCAATTGCTTACATAGTGTACTATTCTTGTAGGAAAACGAAAAGCCTAACTTTATCTGCTCTTCGACTCACTCGGCAGTAATATCGACATAGATTTCCCGACATTTTAACAAGAATACAAATTTTAATTACCACCAGGGAAAACACAAACAAATCACAACGCACAAATGGAAATACGATATGCAATGAATTAAACAATACCGTTTTTTTTTATTTAACTCCAAAAAGCTAGCCGTTTTTTGCTTCTTTGATGGCCACACTTTAATTGATAATTCTCACTTTATTTACCAATAGCAATAAACTAAAAAATACATGCGATTATTTAGATTTTAATTATAAAAAAAATTAAAAAATTAGGTGAGCCTATACAAACATTTTTTGTTATGTAAGAATGTCTTATAATAAAAAAAATAGAATTTGTAAAAATTTGAAAAATATTTTCAACGTGTTTTCTTATACTAGGTATAATTCCTTACAGTACAAGTTTAAATAATTAAACTTTTATTATTTAATAAAAAAAAATTAGATTAAGATTATTAAAACGAATATAAATTCGAAGCCTATTTTCGACAGAAATAAATCCTACTTTCTGTTACTTCTTTTATTGGTTTGGCAACAGTGTTCGTTTTTACAGCAGCGTGTGCACGTATATTCTCTCGATGGACGCTCGCTCAAGGAATCTCAGGAAGCGAGCGTCCAAACCTATTACCAAAAATTTTACATTGTTCTGTGTGTCTATAGTGGTAACTACAATTGTCTTTGCTTCTGACATGACTTTTTTTAAAAAAAATAATTACTGGTTGTAGTGTATTATATAATATTATTTAAGAAATTATGTTTATCTGTTCTATTTACGTAAATAAACAGTTGACTCATGCATTCTTTGATATCCTTAGATTTGCTGAGGGATCGGAGCTAGTCAGAGATTGGATGAGTTGTAAGAGGCAACGAGGTTGTTTTATTTATAAATTAGAAAATATAAAAACAAAATATAAACTGTGTACACTACACTGGTAAAGGTACACGTGTAGGTACCTTTAATATTTAAAAAATATGTTTAAAAAAATAAATAAAACTTTTAGCCATATAGACAGGTTTTTATAGTTTATTTTGATTTCTGGGAATATCAAATTAAAAGAAAAATTACTTGGCTTTTCTCCAGAATAAAGATTTTTATATATTATTTTAAAAAATTATACTTTTTTATAGATATTATTATGGAGAGCTAGTCTGCTCCCGCAATAATAGTAACAAAAAACATGAAAAGATAAAAAGGTTTAATTCTTTATAAAATTGATTTGTTTAAAGTACTATAATAAAATAATTATTTTTATGAAATTATATAAAAATGGAAAATAAACTTACTTGAAAACATTGGCAACCCGTTATAAGATATATATGTTATTTTAAATTTATTGGTTATTGATGGACGGATGTAGCACATAAATTATTTGATTATATTACTTAAAACAGATAAGAAACTAAAAAATTCTGTTTTGTTAACTGACATTGACTTTTGACATGACTTTTTTAAAAAATAGTTACTGGTGAAGGTACACGTGTAGGTACCTTAAAAATTTTAAAAAATATGTATAAATAAGTAAATAAAACTTTTAGGCAGAGAGTAACTAATTTTGCCCTTTCAGGGCAAAATTAGTTACTCTTAACTTGACAAACTTTATTTGTCGACTTGTAAGCCTGACGATGCCCTAAAAGGGTAAAACTAGTTACCAGTACATTTAACATTTGTTTAGGACTATGACTTTGTGTGTTTTTAAAATAGCTTTTTTGTACCATTACTTAGTCTCTATGAGATATGGGCAAATTCTTCATTCTTAAGTTTTACATATGTAGTTACTTTTTTGTTTTCTTTTTTCTGAACACGTTAATATCATATCAAAATCATTACTTTAGGTATAATTTTGAAAGTAAGTAAAATTTTCATTAAAAAAATATATTACTCATAATAGTAGATAAGCTATACCAATACTGCCGCAAAATCCATCATTTTCCCATGTATTTCTTATGGGAGAATTTTAAGGTCCGATTTAGATTTTACTTCCGGTCTAGCACCAAGTGCCAAGCGGTCACCCATCTGCGGTCACCCATCTAAGTAGTAACTACTTGACTTTAGATTATGGCGCTGACCAAGAGTATGAAATATGAACTCATCAGGAGACCTCGAGTAATATTGGAAATAAATAAAAAAGTCCTGAAGGATTCGAACCGCCGTCCTAGTGCTTCAAAGTCTAGAGCTCTACCACTGAGCTATAGGGAATATTAAATAAAGTGAAATGAATGTACAGGATCCTGGTATTACGCCAGCACACGTGAGTATCATAGTAAAGGAAAATAGTAGTAATAAGATCGTTTAACTGTCATTAATAATATTGGTAAACCATGTATGGTTGTAAAACACTTGGGAAATAATAAAAAATAAAAAAAGTCAGCACCCAGCAGGATTCGAACCACGTCCTAGTGTATAGAGGAGATGATTCGTTTACCATCCACCGTCCGCCGGCGGAGCTTATTATCTTAAAACCTCTGACGTAATTAAATATTTAAGGAATCTTGTGTGACGCGTTATTTAGGGCGATGGTCAATACTATCTGTCAATTCAAATGTCACCTGTCAAATGTCAAATGTCATCTGTCACCTGTCATATGTCAAAAACCACGTGACTTGGAAAAATGGCCGTTACGCGTAGGATACTTGTGCTAAGACCTAATATTGATTTGCGCAAACTTGGAAATTTTAGGTTATGCCGTTCGGGCGCTATCGGCTAAAATCGTTATTTGACCCTGATGATGGGTCTAAGACACGCTTTAAATTTTTAAAAAGGGGAAACTCTACCTATCAATCGCCGCATGACGCCCTCTTTAAACCCTAAAGGCCTTTCAGCTGTTTAAAAATCGTCGAAATTCTCAATTAGGTTGGGGCGGTAACCCCATAATAAATTGATCATTCGATCTTTGCGCTTTAACATCAGGCTTACGTAGGTCTAATATGTTTATTTTAGCGACTTAAAAGGTATTAAAATAATGGGGCCCCGTCGGGTGTCAAATGCCACCTGTCCCAACTGTCATATTTCGCGAACCACGTGACTTAGGAAACCTGCATACGGGTGGATGTATCTCTAGGGTCTTACGCAGACATTAAAAAATGGCGGTGATCAAATGTCACTTTTCAAATGTCTAACCTAACATGTGGGAGGGGCCCCCTGCGCTTAAACACCGGGCCCAGGGTGTAAAGGGCCCGGGGTTTAAAATGGGGTGAAGGCCTTAAAGGGTTTAAAATTTTAAACTTTTAAAGGGTTTTTATAGAATATTTATTATTATTTAAAAAGAACACTTAATAAATTTATTTGGTCCGCCTATGACTAACTATAGCAGCTATTAAAAAAAAAAATTATTAAATAAGGTTAAATATTCGTTAGAAAAAAAATTTAACAAGTCCACACGTGTAGTATTCACAACAGAAATAACAAACAGATAAGTAAAATTCTTATCGCGTCAAAAAGGGTGGAAAATAAATGTGTTTTCGTGCCCCGAATTAGCCATAGTGCGAGAGACGTGGATTTTTAATTGGGTCAACTGGAGTAATATGTTTGCCCTCTCACTGATCGTCGCTGGCCGCTGACGGAACTAATGGTGCGCGCGCAACAAAGCCTCACTGGGGGCAATTGTTCCTAGTCCCGAACTTCCACGCGGTCCCCAACGACAAAAAAGGCCGTTTCTCGCCAGGGTTAATGCCCCACGATGGGGTTTCCCCAAAGGTATGTTTAAATCGGGCAGTTTTTGATGCGGGTTTTTCATGAAAAACCCAAAAGGATAATATAAAAGTCATTGTGACATGTTTGAAAATTTTGAAAATAACCGATCTAAGACTTTATCTAAATTCTAAAGTTTACCCGTACGAGTCGTTTTAATTTTTAAACCATTAAAAATTTAAAAGGCTTACCGAATGTATACAGATTTTCAAAAGCTATCTTGGAAAGACTTTCAGCGAACCACTGACAAAATTTGTAAAATTTGACGGGGCGTCCCATTTTTGTAATTGATTGCCCCAAAAAAAATGAAGCCAAAAAAGCCTCTAATAATGATGTCAAATTAGAGTTTCAAAGTTCTAAAACTTTCTAATCATCCGCATTCTGTATTTTTTCGTGATTATGTGCTAGAAT
>JAHBCN010016955.1:0-5000 GCA_019359885.1 Listronotus oregonensis | reverse complement strand
TTGAGCTCGGTCCATTGTGAACTCTTATTTTATTGTGGTTGATGGCCGTTTTTTCCTGATTTGTAATTATTGCGGACACCCTAAATGGGCTAGGAATTGTCGTTTATGCCGTGTGGCGAGGGGTATACGTTTCCCTTTTTGGGGAAAAGGTAATAAGGTAAGTTTTTCTTAGAAAAAGGGAGACAATTTTGGAAAAATGGTAAAAATAGATTTTTTTATTATCGAAACTATAAAACCCACGTTTTTTTAAATACTTTTAAAAAACTCTTATATTCTTAAATATCTTTTAAAGGATTTTTTTAGAAAGGAATTTCTTTGATTTTTTTACAACACCTTGTTTTTTTTTTTTACAAAATTTAAAACCTAAATTTGGAAAAAATAAAAAACCCATTTTTTTTCCCTCTTTAACTATAAAGTAGTTTTTTAATACTTTTCCAAAACTTTTATATTCTATAAATAGACCCCTTTTTAAGGATGTTTTTCTTAGATAAGGAGATTCTTTAATTTTTTAACAACGCCCTGTTTTGTGTATTTTTTTATCATAAATTCAAAACCTAAATTTGGAAAACTAGTAAAAATAGATATATTTTATGGCCTCTTTAACTATAAAGTAGGTTTATTGTAAAATTTTTCTAAACTTTTATATTCTATTACTAGAACGTGTCGAACAGGTTGACAAGTTTTATCAAAAACGCTTATTAGTGGACAAAAAAGAATTTCATTATGACAGAATACTCTCTCGCAGAATACACTGACATGCATACATTCATAAATACTGAATTTAGAAACTAATAAAATTTAAATTTTCTCGAAAGCGGTTGATTTAATCGAAACAAATGAAGAGTATTTTTTTTTTTTAGTAAAATCTAAAGAGAATCTGAATACCACATTTTCGTTGCAATTGAAGGATACCCCAAAAAAATTTTGCCTCTTTTTTTTAAAACCAGTCCGTTTCCAACTTCCTTAAAACGTTAAAGAGGACACCCTGTATGTGAAAAAACAAATAAAAGGAATTAAAAAATCAAGAAAAGGGAATAATATAGAATAAAGAAAGCTAGAATACCTACTACTTGGACGCGTTTTTCTCCTAATAAAAATTCAAATATAACTCAATATATTTTGAAAACTTTTTTTTTTAATAAATTTTCATAAAGAGATTTAAATGTAAATTAAATTGTGTGGTTTTTATTTATAGCATTGTATGATAGCAGAGGATTTTTTAATAATTCGCATTTTTATTTGTACAAAAGTCATTTTAATGTAGCTGTTTCAGTACCTGTAAAAAAATATTTTTTAATACACTGTGAAAAGTTAGGCCGCCCCAAAAAAAGTTCGCCCTCCCCGCCCATTGACCCACGCTACGCCACTGATACCTATATGTATGTAAATATTCTCTATTTATTTATTTATTTATCCTTCAACGATAAAATTCTGATAAAAATTGGGTAAATACCAAAACGTTTTTTTTAATTCTTAACGGAAAAAAAATGGAGTGATTCTTCCAAAAGCAGGTTCGCCCCTTATAAGCAAAAATCTATATTTAGAAAAGCAGTTAAGATCAAACTTAAAAGGAAAAGAAGAAGAAACATAAATAAAAGGATCATTTAAAAAACTTTTAGGAAAAAAAAAACAAGGAAAAACCCCCCAACCCGAGCCGGTTAAGAAAATTTTGGGGAACTTTCCCTTCCCCTGGTTAAAGAAAGTTAAAGTTTTCTAAAAAAAGTTATCTAATTTCCGCATTTTGAAAAACATCGGAAAAATTTTGGGGTTTGTTACCGGAGATTGTTAAAAATATTTTCAACAATTGTAAGAAAATTCTTCTTTGCACAAAGAAATAGGGGGTCAATAAAAGAAAGAATATTCAAAAATGGCTTAAAATTTTAAAATTTTTTGAAAAAGGGGCGTGGATTCCCGGAAAAAAATGACTTCTACAAATAAAATTAAAAAAAAAAAGTTTTTAAATGGCCCTTAAAGCCTATATCTAAATTTTTTCTAAAACATCCATTAGTTCGCCATTTCCCTTTTTTAAGTTGACTTTTTGGATTGGCAAAAAAGGGGAATAAATACTCATTTAAAACCCCCCATTGAACATAGATTGCTAATAAGAAAACCAAATTATGAATGTTATAAATGAAAATAATCCGAAGATCTCTGAAAAAACCTTTGTTGGAGGGAATTCTCAAAAAAGAGTTGCTTGAAAGAACATGCCCAGACTGTTCAGATAAAACATAACTCTTTGCTCTGATTTTAAAAACCAAAGATACTATATTATACAATGGATTCAAAGCGGGTAAAAGTGGGTAATCAGTGGCGTAGCTACCTTGGGTGGCACCCAGTGCGGAAATGGCGGTGTCCCACCAAAATAAAAGCATTAAATTTTTATGAAAAACGGCACGGAACGGATCATTTAATGTTTTTTTTTTAAAATATTGAAAAAACAACAAAACACAATAAAATCAAAAATGGAAAAATATTTTATCTTACAATAAAACTTTTTTTTTCGCTTTGATTGCGAAAAACCAGAAAAAAACTAAAATTTATTTTTGTACATCGATCGATGTGTAAAAGTGATTCTGAGTCGCGATTGGGTCATTTGTTGTCCGCAAATAATTTTATTAATTTTAGTTTACTGAAACTCCTCTCACATGAAGTCACGCAGACCGTCATAAACGGTTTTAGTACAATCATGATTTGGAAGTCATAAAATCCCTTCTACTATAAACTTTTGAAATTTTAGAGCACCCAATCGAGACGTAATCTTTCTTTATAATATTATCTTACCTATAAAAAATTCGATTTATAAACAATCAATCCTTTTAATCTTCACAAATAAAAATATAGATTTCTAAAATATTTCGTTTTTTTTTATCTACAAGCAACAAATTCACCAAACTTCAAAAAAAATTAGAAATAATGTAAATCAACCAGACGACAAAGATCCACTAAAAAGGGAATCCCACAAGACAGCGTTGCGTGTCCCTTTTTGGGTAATCCCAAATATACATGTACCGAGGTGGGGTTTGTGAAGGAATCCTCAAGAGGACAGTGGGCTATCGTTGGTTTTTTTTTAATATTTGTAAATTGTTCTTAAAGTTGGGTCTCCGGGGGGTGTCCCCCCAAAAAGGTGAACCCGGCACCCTCCCGCCGCCCCCCTTTTAGGCCACTGGTGGTAATAAAGGTTAAAAGGAAAAATATGTACTAAAATCATCAAAGAAATTTGTAAGAACAAAGGATCAGGTTTTCTTAATGTTAAAAAAAATTTTTTAGTTTTTCTTACATGGAATATACAACATCAATATTAAATAATTCGCAAAAATTTTAAAAACCCCCGAGGACTAAACCTTATTTCAATGGTTTTCGGAAAATTTTTTCTTACTTTGGTGAGAATCCCCTTAGAAAAACAAAACAAAATAACTGATAGCACCACCGGACTCACCTTTATTAACTTCATTTGGCATTTTAAATTTAAAATTTTAAAAAATCTTCATAATTTCTCCCCGCCCAAAATGGTAATACAGAGATTTTTCCAAAACACTTTTTTGTATTTAATATGGTCCAAGAGCTAAAAGACAATTTTGAGAAGGTATTTTAGGAACTAAATTGCGAAAAAAATGAAATTTTTTAATTGGAGAATCAGTCCTGGCCGTCTGGCAGCGAGTTGGGTTATTTCGCTCTGCCAACATATAACATTTGCAAAAAAATCAAAAAATATATTTTAGGCAATTTAATTTTTTTATTTTAAATTTTAAAGTTCTTCTTGGAACCTTTGAGCATTGAAACAGTTAAAAAATTAGAAAAATTTAAAATAATTACTTTGCAAAATTTTCATTACTACCCAACCACTTTTATAAACAAAAGTCCCTAACCACCAAATGGACCTTAAATTTAACATTAACCAATAATTAATTAATAAATCAATTAATCCTCTATTACTTGAACATGCGGCAACATCAAACGTCTACTTTTCATCATTTTTTTTTTACTCCAGTTAAATTACTTTATGATTAATTAATCGCACCCCCCTATAGAAGTGACACAACTCAAAATTTTCAATTTTTTTTAATCGTTACTTATTTGAGAAAACTACTATCTATCTTCGGAGAAGCACACATCTTAACTTCTAATAGTTTCGCCAGATGGCAAAGTGTCACTTCTAACAAAATGGGTTCTATGCTAGAGATACACCTGTACACATCAAAAATTAAAAACAGTCGATGATTAAAATTTTATTTTTTGAGTTGGCGTTTCAAGATCAAGTGCATCTTTTAAGTATATTCAATGCGTTGTATTTTGAGTTGTGCCGTTTAAGAAACAGTGTTTTGGATATTATTTTTGTTGTCACTTCTTTTCGGGGAAATTTTGATTTTTATTAAAAAAAAAATTTACCATTAAATATTAAATATTTTAATTATTGTAACCTACTGTTTATGTTATTAAAACGTCACCTTTGGTACATTTTTTATTTCATATTAGATTAAAAATACTGAAATTGAGTTTTACCTTCCAAAGCAAAATTTCTGTTTATTTTATTTTTTTAAAAGTTTTTTTAGAAAATTGTAAAATTTGAATTTTATGATCTATTTTCTTTTTTAGGTTCAAGGCAATGTCTGGAATCGGGAAAACCTAGCTAGAACTTTTTGCTAAAAAGGAAGAACCAATAGATCATCAGCTTATGCCTTACGAGTTTTCAATCATCAAACAAAACCCCCCGAAATTTGGGGAAAAAAAAAAACCGAAAACCGTTTTCTTTAAATGGAAATTGAAATTTTGCTTTTTATCTTTTTGGGTCTTTTTTTTAGCCTAAACCTTGGGGGAAAAAAAATGGAAAGGCGCTGGGAAATTTTGTGTTTTTTTCGGAAAATTGTTCTTTTGAAACGGATGGAATTCCAATTTTTCGGTTAGTGGTTAATTGGTTTTTAGAATTTCTTTTTTAAAAAAATTTTTTATTTTCAGGAACACTTCAACAAGATCAGTTATCAGTCATAGATAATAATTATTAG